>VWZW01005505.1:0-197238 GCA_013397115.1 Edolisoma coerulescens | reverse complement strand
AGCGCTGCGAGGAGCCGCGGGCGGCCCGCACTGCCCGCCCTGCCCGCCGAGTGTGCCTGAGCCGGGAGGTAGCCGCTCGCGTCCTGTGTCTGGCCGTGCTGCTGAAAGAGCCCGACCCGGTGTCTGGCTGTGATGCGGTAGGAGAGATTCGCGAAATCGGAGATGTAAGAAATGAGAAGTTTTTGCATAATTTGCATTTGAGGTATCGCATCTCGCTGCGGAGTGAAGCCTTCGAGCTCCCTCGCCCGACTCTGTTACGCTCGCGTAATGGGAAAAGTATAAAGTGCTTCTGATTATCGTGCTTCCTAGGGGCTGCGATACCTGCTGCACTGGGAGGGGATGTGGAAGAGATTGTGCTCGTTCAAAAGTCTAGAAAGAAAAATGTAACTTTCCAACAGTGCAAATTATGCAAATAAAAGTATGGGGGGAAAATCAGCCCAGATTCATTTCTAAAGAATTGTAAAATCCTTCATTTAAAGCTTAGTTTAATCTTTGACATTTATGTGGGCACCTGAAAAAAAAAAAACCAGCCCTAAAGCAGAGCTTTGGTATGGGAGTACCGTGCTGCTGCGAGCAGACACATTTCTGTCTGCTTCTCATTTAAAGTGCCAGCTCCTTCTTTTTTGTATACCTAATACACGATACGCGTGGAATATACAGCTGTGTCACAAAGTCATTCTGTATTCTTAAAGCTTAATATAATCAAATTCATTGCCTAAAGATGGTGTAGTTGAAGATTTGATCCTTTTTACTGAAGTGGAAATACTTTCAGTAATTGAAAGCAGATTCATGTCTGGAGTTGTACAAGCCAAGGTTTTCATTTTTAAAATAAACCTTTTGTTCTTCAGCTTTAAATATTTCAGTGAGCCATCCGGAGACCTCTGTTAATTGCTAGAGTAGACTTTAAGGAAGGATTGGGGGAAAAAAAACTGAGAAAGGTATGTCAGCAATTAAATTACTTAAAATAATAATGTCTGTATTCCAGTGCATGAACATACCATTGCAGCTTTTGTGCACACTACATTTTAGTTTTCTTGTTCATCCATGTGAATCTGAATTTGAACTACCCATCTGTCTGTAGAGTGTTTCATTTTAAACTATCTTCGCTTATTTTCACGTTACTTATCCCATTTGCCGATTATTTTTTTTGTTGTTGTTGTTTTTAACAGTTTATTAAACAAAACAATCTGAACTTTGAAGATTTGGGGAAATACTGATCTGCTCCAGTAAACAAACCTGACACTTTGTAGTGATAGCTGCCTTTTGTTAACTTTGTGTCTGTTTTCTGGCTGATCCTGGGGAAAGCTTTCAAAACCCTTGCCTTCTAATATTTTAGCAATGGGGAAAGAAACTTAGGATGTGAACTACCAAACTCCCAGACAAAGACTGAGCTGCTCTGGAGCAGTTTGTTAGCAGCTTTGAAGGTAGAGAACAATGGAGGGAGAGGAAGGGAAGTACCTTCTCTCCCCTAAGATCTCTGATCCACAGAGTAAATTCACTGAAAATTCGTAGAAAAGTTACTGAAGATGGCAAGGGTCCCCTATCTGTTGGAAAGTGTGTTAATTTCCTAATAAGACACAAGAATCTAATTGCCTGATGTTAAGTATAGCCTATCATTAAGATAAGAATTTGTAATTTGCATAATGGCACTAAATAGGCTGGGTTTATTCCCATGAACTTCTAGGTGTTGTGCACACAGCTGGTGTAGTGCACTTTTCCTTCTTTCAAAAGGTAAGTCTTCTAATGTATCCTCAGTAAGTTCAGGCAGAAGTATTTGTGTTAAGCCCAGGGTGGGGAAAGTGCTCAAACGAGAACAGAAAAAATCTAGCTTACCATTTTTTTCATCCATCAGATTGGGGTTCAAAACTGTCAAGCAGTTCAGTAAGTACAAATGAGATGCTACAAAATTCTTTGATTAATCACTCTGCAATCCTGTGTGGAGAGTGGCCTCATATTTCACAGCATAAGGGGTTTTTTTCTTTCAAGGAGTTATAAAAGGGTGTGTTACAATTTAGCAAGAAACCTACACCAATAGGACCTTTAAAAAACATTTAATGTTTGGATGGCTGTGGCTTGTCGTTTTTACTTTCTAACCTTTCTGTAGTAGAATTGAGAACACAAGAAGTTACATGTTCCGTGCAGTATGGGGTATATTTTTTTCCACTTGAAGAAAAGCAGCTGATGGTAGCTGTCTGGAAAAACTGATAATTGATGCAATAAAAGAAATTATAAAATGTCATGTCAGATGTGTGTTCATTCTGAAGGTCCACAATAAGAATGCTGCCATACACCCACCAGCTTTGAAGTCTGATTTTTTAAGTTACAGATAGCAACTTAGAGGGTGAACATTGAAATTAACTTTTCTAATAACGGCAAATTTTAGTACTGAAGACTTTATCCTTTGGCTGGGGAGATACAGAAATATCTGTAAATATCAGTGTATGATGCAAATGGACCCAACTTAAGGAATTTGTCTTGAGCTGTAGTCTTTCATTTCTAATGTGCATCTGTGAAGATTTAACATGACTTTCCAAATTACCAAAATGGTCTGATAAGCAATTGTGACGTCAGACAGTGTAACTTTTCTTCCTATAACTTGTATTGCTTCCCAATTGCTTCCCAATTCACTTGTTGAACTGAACAAGGGAAAATAAAAGGTCATAATATATACACTTTGTACAACGTAGACATTTGAGTGATGATATCAGAAAGTAGGACTTCACTGTATTTTTGTCCAAAATAAGAAAAGACATTGGCTTTCCTATCCTTTCTGCATGTGTTCAAAGATCTTATTGCTGGTTATATTCATTCTAAATATGTCTATAGGCTTTGCTGTGTGTGGGTTTGAAGGACTTTCTCCAGAGGTAGTTACAGATTTCTGCATTTCAGAATAGCAAGGGGGCTTTTGTATGTTCAGTGATGTATGGAGGATGATGCTGTGAGCTGGTGACCTCACTAATGGTTTGAAGATGTATATATCTTTTTAGATTTGAAGATTTTTATACAAAACAAGAAATCAGGATGAAATAAAGCAACTGTACTAAAAAAAAAGTTTCTGTAGTTTTCCAGCTAAGTTAACCTTTTAAATGATAGGGACAAGTGGAAAAAATGGCACTTGTGTTCCTTTGAAAAACATCACCCACATTAATAACTCTGAACAGAATAGGTAAGTGGCTGAAATACTCTGAATGAGTAGAAAATAGTCACTCATCTTCTTTGTCTAAGATTAAGGAATTCAAAGTGCAATTACACATGAAAACTTCAGGACTCACTCAAGATAACAACAAGGTGTGTAGTCTTCTTTTGAGATTGACTAGGGCTTCCATTTATCCAAACCTGAAATAATTGTTTTGTGTAAACTGCTATAAAGTAGATTGGTTTTGAAGCAAGTAGTTTAGATGCAAGAAAAAGGTAGAGTTCTCATATCTGGAAACAGTATATCATTCTAGCTCAGAGTGAGAGGCTTATTTATGGCTTGTTAGATACAGCAGAAAGGACTTTGCACAGCTTTGGTGTATGAATCATTGCGAACTTCATGGTTTTGATACTGTAATCACTGATTTTTGTATTTAATACATGAAGCTGCCTTTACAGGAGGTTTAACTTCTGGTGTATTCAGAATTCAGGAGTTGAGTCTGCACTAAGAAGTGTTACAGCAAAAGATTAAGCCAAATATGTGAACGTGTTGAAATTTGCACAAACTACATCTACAACTCAAAGGAATGGTGGCCTGAAAAAATGGCAGAGGTGGACTTGCTTGATTAAATACACATGACAGGGTTTCTGCATACTTTATTTTCTGTGGCAAAGGAACGGTGATTTTTGCAGTAGCAGTGAGCTAACATATCTAGTATCACATCAACAGTGAGTTACGTGTTTTTATCTTTCTGATACAACTTGCTGTTTTGCTGCTTTCTCGCTTTTGAAGGGGATTCAGACCTATACAGCAGTATTTCTAAGATGATTAAAAGAAAAACAGATTTAGAAGAAAAAAAATTAATCTAAAATAAGATCTCTTGCATCTCTGCATAACTAACATCCAACTGCTTTACCAGCTTTTTTATTCTTTTTACTCTGTTTCAGTTGTTATTAGTCCAAGAGCTATTGACATGGGGCTTTTTTTTCTTGGTATCAAGAAGAATTACTATCCTGGAGAGCTATTTGGAATGCAAGAGTATATATTAATCAAAACCTAAAAAAAGAAAAAAGGCAACTGCTATTGTATAATGATATTGTTTGGTTGGTTTTCATAATTGTATAAATCATAAAAAAGCACTACCTTAAGCTTTCAAATTGTCATAACTGCCAAACTAATTTTAATTTTCACCTCTAGTATACCTTTTTCAAACTGCTTCAATTTTCACCTCTACTATAGTTGCTGACCACACACAAAGGGGAAAAAAAAGGAGTGGAAATGGTTTTTTAGAGCAGCTTTTGTTTTAATCACATAGACCTGCTTTTTCATAAAACATTATTGTACCCTTGTATGAAATATAACCAGTTTCAAATCTGCAGAAATTTCAGAGTTGTTAATTTTTGCAGAACATTTTTCCTGTTAAGTCAGAAACTGCATTAAAGAAAAGACTGTTGTCCAGGGAGTTGTAAAAAGTAGCCTGGAAAGCCTCTTATGTTCTTTCTTTTAAATAGAACAGAATTGCCTTACGTAGCAAAGTTAACTTTGTTAACCTTTTATAATTATTTAACCATTATTTCATTTTACCCGCTGCTTAAACATTGTACATTAATGCAATAGACACCTGGCTGTGCTCTTAAAAGTTTATTTGTCTTTCAATTCTTGTGATAGTAGGGGGCAGTATATCTCCTTAATTATCTTTGTTCAGGGAAATGCTGAAAGGCCAGGGTAGTTAAACAAGGCCATTTGGATTTGCAGTAAGGTCGAAGTCAGATGCAAGGAAAGTGGTTAAATGCATTATCATCTTATTGAGCACATCATCAGTAAAGTGACCTTGATGGAGGTGGAAAAAGCCATTTGGCTATTTTATGACAGCCACCTCTCTGCTGGCTTTATCCCTGCCAGAGTGTACTTCAGATAGCTTTATCACAGTCTTTTCTAGTTGCTTTGAAATCTGATTTTTCTTAATTACAGATAACGAGTTAGAGGCTGAACGATGAAATGAACTGTTCTAATAATGGCAAATTTTAGTACTGAAGAGTTTATCCTTTGGCTTGGGAGATCTAGAAATATCTCTAAATTGACTATTAAGGTGACCTTTACGTTCATTATTATATACCTGCCTTTAAGGATTTCATCTATAATCATTGGTTTTAATTCATTACTGCTTTTAAAACTGTTTTTTAAGTTACTATGAGGACAGACAAGCCAACTTCCAGCCTTAGCAGCATGGACGTTATTTGTTTAAATGTGTGTGTATTTATGTTTTTATAAAGATACTCAAACCCTGGGACACCCATGGCTAAGCTGGAAACAAATCATTTAGAAAATATATAATTAATGGTTGAATTTCTATCTTACTTGTGTTTTGTAATGGTAGTCAGTATTGATGTCTTAAAAGCTTATAAAAGTATAATTCTAGGTATTGCATGTTAATATAAATATTTATTCAAAATACTCTCAACTGTCCATCTTCCCCTTTCCTTTTTAACTGTCTTTTCTCATTCAAGAAAGATTTTATTTGTGTTAAACTTCATTGATTTCAAATCAACAGGGTAATTTTCAATTTTTGGCTTTAAAAAAGCTTAGTGCTATTTTTTTTTCTTTTTATAGTGCTCCCTGTCTAGGCATTGGCATAATTGTTAAGGGAATTTTAAAACAAATGCACATAATACAAGGAAAGACAATAAAACTGGATCCAAATTTGACCACCTGAAGTTGTAGGTTAATTGACTGAGACTCACAGCAGAGTACTAAAAATTATTGGAGACTAGAGGGAATGATTTATAAGAAAAGATGAAAAGAAAGAAAAAAAACAGTGTAGCACAGTCACGTGGAAGAACCACCTGTAACATTTTTAAAGACCTTGTGGACTCAGATGGTGTATCTAGATGCAGTAACATGAATTAAGGACCAAAAAAATGAGCTGCATATCAAGACGCATTTAGTAATGCTAACATCCTGGAGGCTATGGAAAATATCTCAGCACAGTTCATAGAATTTCCATTTTTTTGAAGAACAAGTATTACTTGTTTTGGGGTAGTGTGTTGAGTGGCTGTTACACCTTTTGTTCGTAGGCTTTGATTATATGTTGCCATTTTGAAGGGAGATGATTTTAACTTCCAGTTTGCAACCTATGAGCTCCTTTCCTTTGACACATAGGTGATCTCCTAAGAAGAGTTCCCATCATCACCTCCATCTTTGGAACTGGAAAGGATCTCATAATTGTCTCTTCACCAGTTTTATAGCAATAAGAAAGCACAAATACCCTTGGGTTGCAGCATTTTTCTGGGACACGTTACTTCAGGCAGTTAAGATTTTAAAGTTGCCAGTTGCCGGCAATGTTTTGGTGTGATCTTTAGCACAGGGTTGTAGAGTCAGAGTGTGTACTCACCATGAAGCATCATTGTCCAGAGGGAGAGTGAATCTCCCCTTTCACTCATGCCAAGTTCCCCTTGTTCCTCACAGACTTGCTTTTTGATCTCTCACCTATATGACAGAAGTACCCTTTGCCTTCATAGTCTAAAGAACTTTCTTACATTTGTCTTTCTGTTTAATTATTCTTGCTTCCTCCTCAGCTCTCTCCTTGTACTTGTCAATCATGTTCTGCCATAAAGCAGGAGGATTATCTGTATGTGTGTGTTTCCATATGCCCAACCAGAAGACAAGCCTTTTGAAGGCAGACACATAGAGTCAGAGTTTGAAAATGTAATTCTGTCAAACTGTCTTTTTCATCAGATGACTTCAAGAAGGTTACCACACAGATAGGCCTATCCATTGTCTTGTAATGATACTGAATCTTAGGATCTCTCCTACCAAGCAAGAGACAAGCAGTAAGCTGATGGATCTTGGGCTGAAAAGGATCTCACTGTCTCTTGACAAGTGTGTGGAAAGCACTGGCAATATTGAAGTCTTTTTTGTAGACTGGAAGTACCTCAATGAACTTTTCTTTTCCTACCCTTTTTTCTTTTTTTTTTTCTTTTGCCCTTCCGTTGACAATTTTGGTTCATGGAACTGAGCACGTATTTTATTGCCAGGAGAGTTTCTTTTCAACAGCTGTCCTTTCTCTGAAGGATATAGTAAGGTGCATAACATTGAATGGGTATCTACAGAGCATTTCAGACAGTCTTACTCTGCAAACCCTGCTACTCCTCATTTGTGTGAGAACCCAGTGTTTACCACCCTCTTTTCCCCCTGAGGTCAAGGAATCTTAAACAGACTTTTCAGTCAGTGGGTTCCTCTCTGAATGTAAACCCTTCTCCCCTGATGATTTTTCTATCAGTGGCATTTCAATAGTATGTTGAGTTATTCCTCAGCAGTTCTGCCAGCTTTTCACAGAAGAGACCTGTGTATCACTTATCAATTCTCTTTTCTCATTTCTGCCCTCCAGCTTTTACATTACCCCCTCATCCTAGTCCTTTCTACCTAATCCTAATTTACTGCTGATCAGAGCCGTGGCAGCAGAACCAGTTACTTGAGGTGAAAAAGAATAAAAATAAAAGCCTACATCAGAAAAAGTTATGTTTTTGCCTTTGAGGCAATTGGTTTTGCTTGCAGTGATTTTGGTGACACCAGGCAGAGCTGAACATTCTTCATTCCGCTTGTGCATTGTCTGCTTTTGTTTCCTGTAGTGCAACTGTGCCTTATAAAATAACGGGTAACAAATTGTGCATTCTGAGTGTTTGGTTTCACTTTGCAGTATACAGCAGAGCTTGTGCTAGAATCTGTTCTTTGATTATTTTTTCCCCTGTCTTTTTGTGTGTATTTTTTATGTGTGTGGAGTTTCCATGTGTGTTCTTGAGCCAAATGTGGTCAGTATGCAATAGAGTACATGGGGATCTTTACTAAGAAATACAAAAATGTACTGAGTCCTATAGCAAACTGAATTACCATCGTTCCATGAAAGTAGATTTATTTTGTATAGTCTGTATAGAAATTATAACCTTTATTAACATAATTTGTAGACTGAGCTGTGTTAGTCTGAAACAGCATATGCATGCATGTGTGTAGTTTGAATTTTAGCCAAGGGAAGGAGTCCCCTACACTCAGCTGGCTGATGTTTCACTTGTGTTCGTGGCTGTAACACAGCACCTCTTTAACATTCTGCCTGAGCATTGAAATGGAACAGGCCATGGATGTTGATAAATCCAGAAGCCTGGCAAAGCAGTAGTACTTAAGAAGTATTGGAAAGCATCAGTTCTGCTTGCCTGCTGAGAGCTGCCTGCAGCTCAGACTGGTGTGCTGGAGGCTAGCAGCTATAGCCAAGAGGTGTTCCCTCCTTTCTTGCCTTTCCCAAATTCTGCAACATGGTGGAAGAGGGCAATGAAAGGGAGAGAAGAAACCAGCCAGGTACCTTTCTTTTTCACTGTAGAGAGCAAAATTAGATTGTAGAGAAGGACAGACAGACACATAGTATTTGTGTACGCTAGCAAAGGGAGCAAGCCAAGGTCCATTTTCTATTACAGCGCAAGTATCACTGGTGTGCACACGCGCTTCACCAACAGCCTGGGGACCTCATTCATTCAACCTCCTGTGAGCAGTCCGTGGTTCATACCCTTCCTTGAGCTGTGTGGGTGTTATCTGGGAGAGCACTGGTTGTTAGAGTCAAAAATTAAGGCAGGAAGAATGCTATCAATTACAAGTTATTGATGACGTCGTGCCAGTGTTTGCCCTCAAGCTTGCACTAAACTGCTCCTGTTGAGTTAGTGCAGATATAAGCATTGAGCCTGAGGCTCATGGTAAGGGTAAGAGGAAAAGAGTAAAACAAAGGACACACCTGTGGCTCTAAACAAATTTGTATTTGACAGAAGCCATTAACGCTTCCAGCATAACATTGCAAACTTAACAGCAAATTCACCCAGTATGTCTGTCTCAGAATATTTTTCACAGCACCATTCTAGTTAGGTCTGGATTTCTTTATTCTTTTTCTCTGGTGATTTCTATATGGGCTTACCAGGCCAGGGCAGGTGGGAACCCTTTAAAAAGTGATCCTGACAGACCTGGAGACTCTCTTCTTAAAAGATGGTAGTTACCTCCACTTTGCTAATTCTTGATTCCACAGATTCACTTCCTGTGCAAGGAACATTCAAATTATGCTTTTGCTTTCGGGGTTTCCTTGTCATATAGCTCTTAATTTAGAATAATGAGATTTTTTTTTTTAATTGCTTAAAAAAAAAGTAAGAGAAAACCACACAAGAATATGAAATGTCAATTCCCATTCAGCACTCAGCCTAGTTGAGAGGCTGCATGCATAACTACCTTGCATGTATCTGTTCTTGCCAGGTTTGTTGCTCCTTTATCAGTGAAATCGGCTTGAAAAATGTTGAGCTTTGCCTCATTTTCATATACAGTTGCACATTTTTTGAGACAAGTAAAAATACTGTAACTCATGTTAGTGGTCACACTTCATTCAAGTGAGATGACTAAGTAACAAGCCATGTTTTGATGTGTTTTCTGCTGGGTGTAAATGTATGCAACACTGGTTTTTAGTTCATAGAAGTAAGTTCTTCCCTTACACACTCAACATCCTAAAAGTCATAAGTCTTCGTACCATGATACTCCTATTGCTACGATCGGATTTTAAGTTGTTTGAAAAGCGTGTACGTAGTCCCTCTTGGCTACCCGTATGACGAGCCTAAAGAAATGCCCTCAACTCTGTTGTAAGTCAATTATAACTCACACTAAATGTCTCTCTGTGGCAGAGGAATGACCTAGCTAGCTTATGTTTTTGGATGGAAGTACATCGCCTTTTATAAAGCCACTATTGCTTGTTTAAAGAAAATTATTAGCACTGAAGCATGGAAGCCAGATTTTTGTAAAGTAGTGGACTCTGCCAGCTGATCTGTTAATCAGTAATCTGTGGCTCTCCCTTCCATTCAAATGCTGATTTGAATTCTAGAGACAGGCCTTCTACCTTTGCCTCTCATAATTCTGGATAGCTCTTCTCCACCCCAGTAGGATTAAAATGAAGCAGAAAGAAAGTATTTGTTTACTTTTCACAGACAAACAGGTAATAGGCAATTCACTGTCACTGTGACAGTGTCATGCTTTGAGGTGACACAAGGTCTTTTCATTGAGGCAGATGTGTGTGCACTTGCACTGTTAACGTGCCTTCTGTCCAGACAGGCCGGTGTTTTCAAAAGAAACTTCCGTGGTAAAAGTTTCGTGTACTTAGTGGAAGAAGGGTTATCTTATTGGTCTGATCATTTGGGAAAATGCAACAGTACCATATTTTATATAGATATACAAATTAACAATAATAATGAACACTTTTCTCTGAAATACCTGAGTTTTGCAAGTATCGGTGATGTAGTTACTAAAGCAGATTTTATTAAGCTGCTGTGCTCTTCCACATGATCCTTTCCTTTATATGCAGTGTAAGTTGATGTGCCAGTGCAGGGAAACAGTATAACCTTGTCGAAGAAGAATATAAGATTAATCTGTAATAAAATATAAAGAAAACTTTAGAATTTTTAGTGTTGATGGTGTATATACAGTGTTCATGGTATCAGCGTAATTATACATCTGTCATATAAGCAAACCAGGATGAAATCAATTTGTATATATGATATGTATGACAACTGCGTATATTTATTTTTTGATATTCTATTATTGTACTTTCCTGAGTCATGCTAGGAAGAAGACAGTGTTACTGTTAGCTACTTGTAACTTCAGATACCCATACTTAAATATCTGCTATTGAGTATCTACTAACAGCAAACCTGAACATAATCTAGATACAGCTCATAAAATAGGAGTTCTTGGGTCATTCAGACTACACCTAGAGTTCCAGTGAGCTTAATGAACTCGCTTTTGGATACGAAAAGTGATAGAGATTATTGGAACGTATTGTATGTGTTCATACTTCAGGGGTGTGTTATGAGTTATTTGGTGTATGTAATAAGACTTGTCATAATACTCGTGTATTAAGTGGCAGCTAAAGTTCCCTGTGCAACCTGAATTAAATTGAGAAACCTGTTGGAGGTCACAGATGGGATCTGAAGTCTGAATCTTTGGAGTTTCTAGATCCTATTGCAAAATAGGGATTATTGGCTCCGAGAATTATTTCAAGATTATTTCGAGATCATTTCAAGATACGCTCTCTCCTTGGGAGCTATCCCTATTGCATTCACACGTCTGCAAAGATACACCTCAGTGTCCCTAGTTTCACATGGCAGCACAGAGCTACCTAAGAAGGCACAGGGCCAGCATAGTTCTGGTACAGTTTGAATTGGAAACCACTAATCCAGGCTGTTAGACCAAGGCATGACTTATTGAAATAAAATATTATTAATAAATTGAAAAATTATCAACATTTATAAAAATATCTTGGACTCCCAAGGAAGAAATCCAAAGCTTTTAATTTCCCCCACCTCTTCAAAGGAAATTTGTATGCAAGCTGACTACTGCACCAAATTTCAGACAGATATGAATTAAAACTGCTAAGTTATGAATGCCTGAGAAACGGAGTGCATAGTGGAAATGACAGATCCGGCACAGGAATGCTATAATAACTTAATATTATAAATGCAATAAAATCAGAAATAAGCACCTTCATGTTTCAGAAGAAGATTATGACTAGACACATTGCTTCTGTAGACAAATTCCCTGCTATGTGGCAGCTGTAGCACTAGCAGGTCTTTACATGCCCACAAGAGCAAATCAGTTTTTAAAGAGGGAATGCATTTGAAGCTAGCAATCAGGGTTTTTTATTTTTTATATCTTTATTACAAGCATCTGTAAAGTTTGAAGTGCTGTTTGCTTGAGTAGAGTTCTCTGGAACAGATGTCTAGTGTGTGTTATATGTGTCTAATACCTTGCTTGGCCCTTCTCAGGTTGGGAACGCTTAAAATCATAAGGTAACAAAATGTCTCTGAATTTATTTTAGGGGTTATGGTGATGTTAAATGCACGTACCTTTCAGATGGCCAGGACTTGAGAACTGTTATCCTTTTCATTCTATGAAAGCCTTGAGGAAGAGGAAAAAAACATTTACGGAGAGACTTGTTGACGCCTCTGAAGAACACTCTCTTTTGTCTTCCACACTTTGTAACTGATCACAAGCACACAAATGTGGCATTAGGGGGTTTTTTTGCTGTCATGAAACACTCCAGAAGAAAGGATTTAGAAAGCAGGTTTGCAGGAAACAAGGTAATGGGAGTATTTCAAACTCCTTCATTCAGATGAGGGAAAAGGTGTTTCATGTTGTAACTTGCATTGTAATGTGTGAATAAAAAAATACTATCAACACTATTAGGCAACTGACTACAAGCTAGTTTTATTGGATAGCAGCAGATTAGAAGTGTGGTTGCATTTCAAATCACAAATAGGTACAATATTTATGACAATAAATACATTGAAAACAGTAATCTTGCTATGCCTTAGACAATATTGAACAGTTTAATCCCAAGAGACTTAGAAATACGAATGTAATGGGATATGCCTGATAGGGAACATAGCTCCTGTATTTCCTACTAAAATTTAAATGTAATTTGAGTAGTAGCTTTCCTACTTGTCTATGACTGATGTTAAAACTTATATCTTACATGTTGAGATGTTAAAGCTCCCATTGCAGCCAATAGAATAAATAATATGAATGGAAAATGGGTAATAAATTTATATTCATTACTAATGAACAGAATTTAAATGTGTAGATCTCTAAGGACCAGAAATATGTTTTTCTTTCATCATTTCTGAAAGGCTTTGTGTGATGCCAAAATTCCTGCAAGAATAGGTATAAAAAATCAGCTGATCAGAAAGTCAGACTAGTCAACTGAAATATTTTGACTAAACAATATTTTTCTTCATGCTGTAGAGCTCTGAGTGGAATTATAGGCACTGGATTCTTAAATATATCATAAAACAATCTTAAAATTGTTGAAGAATCGGTGGTTTAGTAGCCTGTGTAAATTTACATCAATACTGCAAAATTATGTATTTGCTACTATGTGGCATAACAGAATTTTGATTACAAACTTAGAGATGATAAATACCAAGAACATGTTAAAACTCTGGCACCTTTTCAGCCTGTAAAACCTCCTCACTGGCTACTGCAGATAGATTTTCCTATTAAAACAGTGGATCATTTCTTGTAACAAGTTACAAGGTTAGAACTATTGCGTATAATATGTTAAGAATACAATGAAAAAAACTCATAAGCTGCTTGCTCTCACTTGTGGTAGACCAAGGCTGTGACAGGAACACAAGTTGTGCACTTACTTTTTCCAAAATATTTGCAGGAGAGGTGTAGGTGTATTGGCAAGCCCTGCACCCTGTTCACAGTGCTAGAAGCATCTGTTATTTCAGGGAAATAATTTTGGCTTCTGTTGTTTTAACTGAGTTCTGCTGCTGATGCAGTTATATCTGTGGTAGAACATTTACTGGCGTAAATGTTTGTTTAGAAATGTCATTAGGGTTTTTTTCTCCATTTCTATTATGAAAACTGGGCTACCAGCATATGCATGTTCATCAATTTCTTACAGATTTTATAACAAATAGTAATCTCTTAGGCGTAAATATGTTGTCAGCTGTTTCACATTATTATTTTCCTGGGAACTCCATGATGGCATTTTTAACCGAGGAAAAACCTAATCAGCTACACTAAGAAAATACTGACAGTAGCCACATGCAGAGACATTGTCAAACCAAAGAGGTATTACCCTATCTTCCTTACGTGTAGTGAGCTTGCTGTAGGGGTGCTCCAGTGACTTAAAACAGGTGCTTGCAGAGAACAACTGAGCTTTTGCGTGTTAAATTTTCTCCTGCATGCACTATCCCAGTTATGTCCAGCCCTCAAAGTCTTATCTCCACTATATTGGCAGTTCAAACTAAGCTTTGTCCCTAAGGCTTTTCAGTCCAAAAAACCCTCCTCTGAGCTAAATCCCGGTTTAACTCTTATTCAGCTGACTTCCTGGAGTAAGGTGGAGGGTTGTAGTGCATGGAGGGTGAGGAAGAGGAAAGTGAAGTTTGCATTGCTGTGCTGTAATAAGGGTGCAGTATCTGGATTTACAAGTTTATCTAATGGTGATCCATGGACACTGTGTTGCTGCTTTGTGTTGTCCATGCTGTTTCTCAGGGTGGCTGGCATAGCTGAGAGAGGCATTGCTGGCAGACTTGTGTTTCAGATGGATTTGGTGTAGGCATTACTTGCCTCTATTATGAAAACATTTTCTGGCAGGATTTGTCTGTGTTTGATTTCTTTAAATCATTGTTTAAGAAAAAAAAACCCCAAACAAATCAAAACCAAGACAAATCCAAGTAGCTGGAACAAGGTGTTGGTTTAGAGATTGTATAATTGTGGCACAGAGAGCTGGCCTGTATTTGTGTGAAAATTGTTGAAATATGTTTAAAATGAGAAGAAAACAGCAATATATCTTGAAGTTAAAACCTCTTCCATGCATGCGGTTTACATTGAATATGTTAATGTGCTATGCATTCATTAATTTAATACAAAAACACCATCTGTATAGCAAAGATCAAAATAACGTCTGTATTTTCTTCATATTGAACCAAGTAGTTTCCAGATATCACACAGCAGGAAGAGCAAACACGTTACACCACTTTCCCCCACCTCTGGGGTACCATTTTCTTTTGTATTCTCTCCTTACTGGGCAGGGTGACTTTTCACTAAGGGGCAGCTGATTGTGTTTTCTGAGCTGTGCTGAACTTCCTGATTGCATTATGTTAACTGTGTTATCCATTCTTACCAGTGAGGAGGAATGAACCCACAAGAGAATAGGGGCAGCCCAGCATACTTCGTGCTGGAAGCTCACTTGAAATGGCCTCATGCAGGGTGCTTTTTTCCATATATCTTATTCTGAAATCTTCCTAATTTTCCTATCCCTTCTTGTTCATATCTGCTCTGATTTGTTAGTTCTGTATTTTTTTTCCCATGGACTTTTTTGGTCGCTTGGTTGGTTGGTGAGTTGTGTTCTTTTGTTCCTCACTCCAGACTTGGGCTGCTTTTTGGTGCTTCTTTACCATTTCACTGGAGCCAGCAGTGCTTTTGGCTTTGGCTCATCTGTGACTGCACTGAACCACTTAGTTCTGATTTAGACTAGAAATATACACTAAAAAAAAATCTAGACGTGTATTTTTGAACTAGACGTATTTTTGAAGCAATCTGTGCTGGTTTAAAGGGAGAAAGATGTGGGGCACCTCGAGTTCTAGGGAGATGTGAGTAGCAATGTCTCCTCTAGCCTGCCTCTTCATTTCTTCCTTTCTTAGTTGATAATCACATTTTTGTTAATTTGGTTGAATCTTAGTGAAAACTTGAGGGACAGGCTCAATTCATTTTCAGAAAACCCCCTCAGACTGTGTTTCAGTTCAAGGCCCTGCTAGAAAACAGACTAATTTATGGGACTGCACAACTCCATGTATACCCTGGCTTGGGTGCAGTGCATGTCAGCAGACAGAGAGAAAAAGCCATGTTTAGGCTGTCATGTGAGAGTTCTACATACTGGCTTCAGCAAGAGCAGGGCTGGTTGCAGGATTAACTTTAAAGAAGTTTCTCGCTACTTAATCCACAGTAGCTGCTGATGGGATGTTTGGTGCATCTCCATTTACCGTTACTGCTCTTCTGCTCAGACCTGGCCTTTCCTAATCCAGAGTCAGTATTGGTGTGGACAACAAGATTGGAAAACATTGATTTAGGAAATGAAAGGTAGCTTACTTGCTATCTTGAGGAACCAGGACCTTGGCACTTTGCACTGGAACTTATATATTTATTCTTTGCACTTTCAAGTTGATGTGAGAGGAAGGATCAAATCCTTTTCAAATTTCAGATAATTACTAAGTAACTTATTCTAAGATTGAATTTGCATTCTTACAGGCAAGCTATGAACCTTGCAATATTTCAATTAGTAATACTTTTTGACTTCAAAATGCTTTCGGATTGCCTGTGACCACATCTAAAGAGATACTGTGGACGTTGTGACTACACAACTGCGTGTTAGCATTGTAACCAGCTAGCTTTGCCTTCCTCAAACAAAAGAAAGGATTTCTTGCAGAAAGTCTGTATCTGTGAAGAGCAGTAATCATAAATGATTGGCATATATCTGAGCAGTTACAATTTTGGTGTCTCAATTCTAGAACTGCTCTGTTATTACTTCCTTTTTTTGCTTCAAAACCTGACTTAGAGCATAGACTGACTGGCATAAAATAAGATAATGGGGCTTGTTTCCAAATGAAGGTGGGTGATGTGCTTTAATATGAAGATAACCAACTGAATTTTGCTTGCTCCCCAAATAACTGCAGTACTGCATAAATCTGAACAAAAACCTCATACTTCCAGTATCTTTGAGGATATTGTTTTAAGGTGGCTTTCTTTTAGTTTCTAGATTGGTATTGACTTGTTTGTAACTGCTTTTCTAGCTTGTTGTCCTCTGCTTCTAGCTGCTCTGCAGATATGCAGGCTACCCAAGGCTTTACACTTACCAGGCACTGCCCTGTTACTCTGTCCTGCTAGATGATAACATTAGGTAGGAATTAAGGTTCCTGCTTATGTCAAATTTTTGCAAAGACCCCTCTTACACTGGCAGTGTAAGAAAAGCAAACCATAGGGTGTGGTACTAGAACAGGTAAGTTCATCACCAACCCAAATTTGCAGGGGCAAAATTTTTGCAAGTGGAACAAGTTTTTGTCATGGATTCAAATCCTTTCCATTACACAGAAGTTCCCAATAGGACTGTAATAGACAGGATTTTCACTTATTGTACTCAGGGACAGGAGAGGATAAAAAAGGAAAGTTGTTCCTGCCACTGCAACCCTATATCTTGGGATAGAGTCATTCTCTAAGACTGTAGCCAATCTTGAGTGCACAATTCACTGCTGCAAAAAAACATGAAACAGAAAGGGGGGGGAGGGGCAGCAGTGGGGAAAGGGCATAGTTTTCTGTTGGGTTAGCATGTCAAATCAGTTCCCCATGCAGATAGATGGGTAATAAAAGGCAGAGAGGGGGAGTTGAGAATGGCTTGCTAGAGCAGGTGGAAGGTAGAGTGGGGTGACCCCTTTTTGTTGTCAGGCAATGCAAATAGCTCAGTCTTAAACTATAACTATAGCCTTTGTAGCACTGATGTCAAATAACTGTGATCTTTTAAAAACCTGCATCCTGTTTTGCATCTTTTTTAGCATTCAGCTGAAGGCATTGGTGGTGGCAGGCTGGCTTGAGTTTCTGCAGAGAGGTATCTGATTCTGTGCTCCTAAGGCCTAACAGGAGACCTTAGTCTCCTGTTCTTTAAGGTGTTTTCCTTGCACTTGGAATGTATGTAGGGCACAGATGTATTAGTTAAACATGTTCATTGGTGATTGCAGTATCAGTGAAAGTGAAGGTTTCAGTGCTGACTTGCAGTGCATTTGCCATTTATTTACTTTTTAGGATACCCAGTGGGATATGAGAGTGAACTCGTCCTGCTCTTATTTGAGACTCAGTATGCTTACTGTGCACATTTGTGCAATTGCAGTGAAGAAAAAACCACTACAATAGTCTGTAAACCTGAGCAGCTGTAGTGGCTTTCTCCACAGAAAAATGAAAGGATTCTATCCCAGACACCCTGTGAGTTTGCTCTGTGTCTTGCTGCAACTATGCCCTGGCAGCACAGGAGCACGGTCCTGCCTGAAAAACGTGCTGCAGTACAATCTGGGCTGCAGCTGATCCTCTCTCCAAAGTCCTGCTGCTCAAGCTCATTGCCCTCTTGCTCCCAGAGACTATTTACTCCTTAAAAACACCTCTCAAACGGCTGCACAAGGTGCATGCAGGCAAACACTTTTAAATAATACGGCTCCTTTAATAGCTAATCTTTAGGGCAGAGTGAGATGAGCTGAGCTCCTTGATTTTCACAGAGCCGAATATTTGCTCGGTTCTCTGTAGTGCACACCCCTAAGGAAAATGACAGTCTGCAATTGCTTTGGCAGAGCTAGATGCCATGTAGGTGTCATACAGTATCCACTGTTGGTTACTCCCAAGTTAGAGATTATGAGGAAGTATTTTGAAAGAATGAGAATTTAAAGACCTGAACTTCATTCTGGGAAAAAAAACAACAACAAACCAAACACAAAATGCTTTTCTCTCAATGCATGAGTCTCTTTGCTGTTGGGCTCTCAACTTACGTGCTATGGTGATTTTACAATCTCTTGAACAAAACTAGAGAATAATGGGCTAAATGGGACAGTGAAGCAAGAAAGAATTCATTGCTCAATTAAAAAAAAAAAATTAACAAGCAAAAACGTTCATGTTGAGTCATCCCAGCTCTCTCCTAGTGCTTCATTTTGTGTGAGTTTGCAAAGAGAAGATGCAGAGATGCCAAAATTCAGGGAGGAGATCCCATGTAATCCTGTAGTGTGCCAGAGAGGAAAGGCTGGGCAGAAGGATTACGTGTGCTCCTGATGTGTTCATTTATGGTAATGCAGCTTTGCTATTTGCCAACCAAATAGATACTTAAAAGAGGAGATTAGTAGTGGAGAACATCAGCTCAAACCTACCATGGCTGTTTGAAATAAAGTTTATCTGATAAACGGTATTTCTGAAGGTCATTCTGCATTTTCATTGTTTTACTGCAGGCTCTTGCTAATTGATTGGAAACTTGTCTTGAGAGGTCAGGTTTGTTCCATGGTTTTGTTAAGAGTGAGAGCTGTTAGATGTGGTGTGAGGCTGTACAGCCTTTTTGGGCAGCAAATCCTTGCAAAAGGCCTTGTGTTATCAGTGTCACAGGGATATGCTTTTGATGTGTGCACCTGTAGCCCTGGGGGCAGGGACAGCACATGGTCTGTGGGCACTGAGCCTATGCTGGTGCTGGGTCTGAAACTTGCTTGAGTTTTGAACGAGTGTGTGAATGTCACCATCTTCAAGTCCGGTCTGTTTCAAACCAGACAATGCCCGAAGAAGCAAATTTCTTCAAGTATCATTTAGCTTCAACTATTTAATTAGTTTTACTGACAGTAAAGGAGAAGTGAGTGTGATCCATCAGCAAACAAACTAAGGTTTTTTTGAGAATGTATTATTAATAATATTAAGGCATTGAAATACCTGATGTGGATCCCTCTTCTGCAAACAGAAAGAGTATCTTTGGCGCAATATTTGCGTTTCATAAGCTTTGCTGAGGTTCATATCAAGTGTAGAGAATATGATAAACTGTTTTGCAGAATTTAGTAGGAGATAAACACCAGTTTTAGTGCATGGAGAGGTGCCTGTTTAGTGATAAAACTAAGATTGCTTTCAGCAGATAAAACTTTCCACAATACTCTTTGTTTCCCAATTTTAATATAAAGTGCTGCCAAAAAATGAACTTAAAATGTAACTTGATTCAGTCGGGGTGGGGAAATTAAGAAACAAGAAAAAAAGTGTATTTTTTTAGCATTTTATTTTTTGTTTAACTTGTTTGTACTTGATTGTTGGTTTGTAGTGAATCATCCACTCTGTTTCTCAGTAGAACAATGCAACTTCATATGTAGAAGTTAATTCTTAGTAAAACAGGAGATATTTGTAAAGAGAGTTGATAATCCAGATAAACTGCAGGTTCGCAGTCGCCTGCCTTTTACTTAACCTTTGCTTAGAGTAGATTAGGAAACCAGGTTAAATCAAACAAAAGTGCCTTCATTTCCGAGGCTTCATTCCAGGCTAACACAGAGCATGAAAAATGCTGATTGCATTTCATGAGGTGAAAGTTGCCAGATCCACCAGCTCTTCTCAGACCCTTTTGCTGTCATATGGGGAGTTTTTGGCAAGGCAGTATTTCAGAAATGCTCCCATGTCCACTACACGACGTATTTAGAAAGTTCCAATGCCCCTTTAAATTTCTACGTGATGATTCTTTGGTGCCTTTTTTGTTGTAACCAAACCTAATGTTTCCTGAGGAGGCATCTCACAAATTCCCTGTCATAATATTTCACTGTGCTGTAGGTGGTTTCACTGCTGGTTCTTAGCAGCTTTGCAGAAGCAGACGTTGCCCTCCATTTTGAGAGGAATGCACCATCTCCTTGAAATGGCAGCTCTCGAATGGATCACCGGGTGTGTTGTCAAGCCACATTTAATAAAAAAAAATAAAAAAGGAGGGGAGGTCAGAAGCTTTCATAGGCTCAGAGTGGCAGAGGCCAAATTGTACAGAAGGCAGAAGACCTCACCAGACAAACGTTTCTTTAGGGCCTTTCCCCATCAGCAAAATCTTACATTTTCTTGCCAGCATTTGGGATTGCCCAGGCAGTGTCCCGAACCACCTCAAGTCTGAGTGCCCTCAAAAGGCTTTGAATATTTCCTGTTGTCAGTCGGAAATTGTGTGTACAGCGCTACTGCCTCCATGGGCCATGTTTTTGTTGTGTGCCAAGTGCTGCTGCTGCGGCCCCAGATGGTGGTGAAGAGCCCACAGGTGCTCAGCAGTGCAGGCTTGTGAGGTTCGTTTTGACACATAACTTTCATTATTTCACATATTCTGAAATTATTTTATGTTTTAACCATGTTAAATATTCATCTTATTGAGTTCAGCACTTCATGAAGCTAAATCTCCTGAAGTGCTCCGTAGTGACATAAATCCGCGGAGGGAAAATGCGTGTCAGCGGGTGTCATCCTGCAGTGTTTGGTGAAGGCCTTTCTGCACAACTAAAGTGTTTTAGTACCCAGGTAAAGTAAGCTGAGTAGTATGGGGAACTCTAGTCATGTTGCTACTAACTGTCCCTAATTGTAGCATGTTTAACAGTCAAAAAATTTAGTACTCCTTTATGAAGGGCTTGTAGGTGCAGTGGCAGAAGGCTATGACTGAAAGATGGACTTATTTTGAGAAACCTAATTATAACTGCATCCTTTTACTTTTCTGTTATTGTTGCCCAATTTTATCGTGCTCCTAGTGTTGCTATTAATGTCTTCCCAAATGTCAAATTCAGACTGCTGATGGTGATCATCTCATGTCATATTGCTAAATATATACACGCTGAGAATGTCTGATGTAAATGTTATGTCAGACCTTCTACATATGCATATTAGAAGACTTCTTATGCTAAATACCTGCTATCAAATGCATACTTAACTATTTTCCTAAGGGGTATACAAAACAAATTGAGACTTTTTTTTCAGGAGTCGTTGTGCTATTGTATTATTTTAAATGATCTGTGATAGGACAGATCTCACTTCTGAATGGCTGTGACACTAAATGATGCTAAGTAAAAAATTCCAGATATATCTTCACTTTGAACTGAAAGCTAATGTCATTTCCTTATGAATGTTTCTCTGAGAGATCTGGATGCGTGTGACTACCACCTAGCAGTCAAATGAAGAAAACCAAAAAATGCCTCAGGGACATTCTTAGTAAAACTTTCTAATATATTAAAAAGAAAAAAAAAGTTGTTCCTTCTAGTCTGCTAAATTCAATACAGCTTCAATTATTAATGTTAAATAATTCTTTATTTCTTTTTACTGAGTCATTTTGGAAATGAAAAGTCATGTTAGTTTGCTGTATGTGAATGAGCACTTACTGAGCAGCCTAAGTTGTGTTGTTCAGTTTACTAGTTCTTGGAAGCACCTTGTGCAAAATTTTTCTCTGATATATGTTGAATTTCATGTGTTCAAGCTATTTGAAGTGTACAATATTTGTAATTTGGATTGAAACATCAATTACATGCTGTTGGAGCTGCTCTTTAAATGCTCTTCTTTGTAAGAAATCACCTGTAGCTTCACTGTGTAAACAAGATGGCAAACGACTGAAAAAAAGAGTATCTTGTTGCTACTGAAAATGGTTGCAAATGACTGTGGAGATTCCATACCAAGGGAATAAGATTTCACCTTTTTGATGGTTTTGTGATGTTTCCAGTGGCCTTTAATATCTGCCATTATGCTATTTGCATGGTTCAAAACCAGGGTCTTGAAATTTTAGAATTATAAATGTATTTATTATATTCCCCACCTCTGCAAAAAAGACAAGTCTGAATTCTAGCACATGAATACATAATTGTGGGATTTCAAAGTGCCTGTATCCTGTTAGAACAGCAAACCTTTGGATATCAATTTTGAAGAAATGAGGGATGCCATTTGTTTTTATTAAGCTGGGATTTGAATCTTTGGAGAAAGCATTGGGGGAGGCATTTCTAGTGGAAATGGAAGTGATATTCCTCATTTGTGATGTTAAAAATGTTATTTTTGCCGTAGTTATGTTCTCTATAAATAAACCTAGGAATATGTGCCTAAAACAAATATGCTTATTTTCCATTTCGACTTATAACTTTGGCTTTTTATTATTATTTTAATTTTCAGTGTGTTTTCTATGTAACACCAAAACCAGAATTGAGTGTACTGCTCTCTAAATGTGCCATTGTTTTTTTGTGAGGGAAAGGGCAATGTATTGATTACAGAATACTGAGGCATTGAAAACTCTTCGTTCTATTATCAAGTCATAAGGGAAATTAGTGAGTGATGTTTTTCAGTCAAGGAACTTCGGAATAAAGTTAAAATTAACTATTTTATCTGACCACAAACAAATAAAAAGAAAAGAATAAAAGAACAAGCTTGTAATTCAGCCATTCCCTCCCTTTTTCTTAATTCAATGAAAATCTTTCCATCTTTTGTGCAGCTTTCCACTCTTGTCTGTTTGGTTAGTCACATATTCCAAATACCAAATCTTGTATAAGTGTGGTAGAAGCAGCTTGCAATTTCTGTGAAAGATAAGGTTTTAGTTGGTTGATCTAAATTTGCCAGTGTACTTATATGATTTTAGATGTAATGTACAGTAAGTGAGATGATGCAACAGAAGTTTCTGGGTTTCGACCTGTCTTATATCCTGACCAGCGCTCTTCACCACAGGAGATTTTAGTTATTTTTGTGTTTTTCAGCATCCAACCTTGAGGCATTCTGTACTATTTCTCTAATTATACTTATGAAGTGACATTTGGGGAACCCTTAGGGACTATTGCAAAATCATTTTTGTAAAGGTTGCTGTTCAGTATAGGATGTGGGAATAATTAGTTCTTTTATGGTGAGTTGTGTTTGTTTACAAGGAAATTGTATCCTACATTTAGTAAGGTAAAGCCAGTGCACTCTTCTTCATGCAATAATTGTTGTCTTCTGCTATAAAATTAATTCAAGAATTCAGTACAATCTATTTTAATTCAGGCTTATAATTTTAGTGCATTGTGTTCATGGTGAACATGATTATTCTTAAGTGTGTTTGAGATTAAGTGTGGCTTTATGAAGTCAGCATTATGATTGTTGATCTTCATTTCAATGCCTTGTGTTCCAGCATAAGCATGAGGATGTTTTTGTTATGAGGAATTCTTGCAAGAAGTCCATATGCTGAAGAAGGGCAAACTAGCATGGAGAAACTGGCAAATACAGAGAGATGCAATTAGCAGAAAAGGAAAGAAAATTTTCTGAAGTGATATATATCCAGTAATAATAGAAATAAGGGAGGAAATTGCAGTATATATTGGAAGAATGTGTAGATTGGAGAACAAAGTAAGCATAGCATTTCTCTGGAGAAAGTTGTCTAAGTCATAAATTTTTTTAATAGTAGACTGCACACAGCACTGATAAATAACATGTATAAAAGCGAGGAGAGGAAGGGGGTAATTTAGTGTCTTTCTACCTCTAACTTAGAGCCGTAGCCTCTATGTGAGATTCAGTTGAACATGGAAGCTGTGCCATAGATTTAAGTGCAGTATGCGCTTCACCATGTCCTAAACTGTGAATCAGGAGCAGCTGAGCACATGGTGACCCTCTCTCACTTTGGCTAGATCAAATTAGGACATTCAATAAATTCCTTACAGTAATTCAATGTACAAGTTTTAGTAACGAGTGGAGAGGATTGAGCCTAATGGTAAAAAAAGACAGTGCACACATGAAACTTACGAGAACCCTTTCCCTGGAGCATATGGTGCAGTTGAGTACAGGCATTATTTTCCTTTTTCATTTTTTTGAGTTGTCTAGTGCCAATGCAAACCTTGTCAAGCCTGCATTTTGTAGTGTGAAATATAATCAGTGGCAGCTGCCATGTACAGCAGGTAGGGTGCCAAGAGTCCTCTCTCCATGCAGGTTGGATCTACAGGCATGAGTGTCTGAAAATCCAGTCTTTCATCTTTCTGAGCATTCCCTCCCTTGCCAAGATTACACCTATGACAGCCCCACAGAGATATTTGTTGCTGCTCTTGCTATTGTTAATATTAAATATTAAAATTAAGTATAAAGTATTAATATTTTAGTAGTCACACCAGTCTCCACACATCTTTAGAGCATCTTTGTACTAAGCGCTTCTCAACCATGTAGAGGCACAGCCCTGTCCTGAAGAGCTTGTAATATAAAACAAAGGATATGTAAAAAACAGGGAAGGGTGACTCAATCACATACCTCTATAGTATATTTTGATTTTCCTTTATGAGTAAAACACAAAATGTTCCTATTTTCTCTTCAGCCAAGCTGTTGGTTGGCTGATTTGGAAGGAGGAACTGCGAGTAGGTATGGATTTGGGTTTGATTTCCCTTCCCATATATTTAAGCATATTTCTGTAATTTATAACAGCTTGTAGTTTCTCTTCTAAATTAGAAAAACTAATAATTTCAGATGCAATATTCAAAAATATTAAAGAGAGTGAAATTTATAGGTCATGTTCCTGGCTGCCCCTCTCTTGTATTTTACCATCTAAAGAGTATCCCAGTGCTACAAATACACCTTTTATAGCTAAAGTTTACTGACTTTAGTCAAATTGGCAACAGTACAAATTGATTCCAGATCGAGGATCCAAATTTATTGTAATTGTTTGAAAACAGATGCTGATTCAAATTACTGCATTTAACAGCTAGAATTAAAATGCCACTGTCTGGTGGTAAAGCGTTGATTTGGGTGACTTGGGATGTGGAGTAAACTGCTCCAAGGGGAGCCTCTGCTGTGCCATTTGTGGCCGTGCTGCACAGGAGAGGCAGTGGGACAAAGGCACAAGGGGGAGGCCGTTGCAACAGGATGGCCCTGGCTTGTTTCAATCAGTGGGGCCTTGGGAAGCCCCATCCAGGAGGAGGCTCGCTCTGTCAGGGTAGACAGAAGTTGGGCTGTGTTTGCTTGCAGTTGCACTGATCAGGAATAAAATTTGTTTAGATAAGATTATCTGAGGCTAGCCAGTTTTTTATAGTATTGTCTGAGCAGAAGCAGTTCTGGGAAGAGAAATTCTTTATTTGTAATGACTTATGAAGATTATTAAGGTCCCTAATACGTAAATCTTCACAGTGCACTCTGATGATCAAGGATCTCTGTCATGCAAGAACTACTGAATTCAGTCATACAGAATATACACCCAGTAGAAATCTATACACC
Organism: Edolisoma coerulescens; assembly: GCA_013397115.1. Taxonomy (NCBI): domain Eukaryota; kingdom Metazoa; phylum Chordata; class Aves; order Passeriformes; family Campephagidae; genus Edolisoma; species Edolisoma coerulescens. The sequence continues at coordinate 171,833 of VWZW01005505.1, read as the reverse complement.
AACACCAGTAAGTATCGTAGACTGGTGGGACATGGGCCTTGGAAGGACAGCAGAGACTGGCTTTCATTAGGCTATCTCCTGCTTCTGAAGGAGTACCTCAATGTACAAGGATGGGGAGAACCTCCTGTGTGGGCATCTGGCACGGCTGCTGCATAGAGGTGGGTAGATTATTCACTTCTGCATTTTAGCTCTAGTTGACTTTGTTATATAGCCCACATACTCTGGTGTCTGCTTCTCTGTGTGTGTGGCTTTGGAGGTTTTGTGTTTCTGTGTCTCCTTGCTTGGGATTCTCTAAAGAACTTCCCCCACTCCATTAGAAAGTGAATCATTCTGCTCCATAAAATTAACAAGAATACAGCTTGTTTCCTTTTGCATTTTTATGACAGTATCAAAAGTTCCTGACCAGTTTCCCTGGCTTGCTGGCAGGTATGTCTGGTTTGTATTGCACTTCAGCCTCTGCTCTTGGTCAGAAAGGGACCCAGTCCATCCATGCTTCTGGCTTTTTCCGTGTGCTCCATTTAGTGTCACGTTCATTTTCTCCCACTAGCCTTAACCTATCATATCAGTACTGTAAAAGTTGATAATTTCTTGAAGTGTTTTTGCCTTCTGGGACACCTAAGTATGCAAACGTGGTATTTTAAATACTGTGTCTTATTCTAGCTACTATGTATTTTCCACCTATTAGTATTTCAGATGTTGTCTGGTTTTGAATGGTTTTAGGTTTTTCTAATTTTTTTTTTAAATTAAAACAGTCATCTCCTCCTAAATGTAGGAACTGCATAGTGACATCACTTTTTGCATGAAAGTATGGCAACATTTTATATTCTGTGCTCAAGGATAGTCTGTTACTTCATGAAAACACTATTTAATGTTTAAGTGCTTTGTTTATTTGGGGCTTCTACGTGTTACATGTTTTATAATCTAGTTGTTTATGATAGCATGAGACTGTGGCATTTTTATGATGTTTTACATCAACTTACATACATACCTTAGTATAAACTTACAGTTTTGTGGTCTCAGTTTTTACTGCCCCAGTCCTTCAAATAAATCACTAAGGAAATAAGGTTTAAATTGGACTGCCATGTTTTCAAATTGATGTCTTCTCAAAGCAAAAGACGGTCATGGCCACTCTGTCCAGCAAAGCAGTATGCTTAGTCACACTAGCTCATCATGGTGTCACTCTTCTTCCACGCTTCTTTGCTTTGGTTTCCATGACTGGTTGTCGTCATTTTATTCATTCTTAAGAATGTGCATGGTCTAACCTCTGTCTCTTTTCATTACTCCTGTTACTATAGTGTTACACAATTCCATGATGTCCTTCATGTGTTTCCATGTATTCTTCTCATCTCTGAATCAACAAGTGTTACTGAACTCTACAGAGTATGGCAGAGCTCACTGGAAACCCATCACACCGTTGTAGCTGTTGAGACACAATGTCTTGATTCACCCCAAAATTATTTGCATCTCTTTTTGCTACCCCTTTCATTTTCTCCATGGTGGATCTTCCTCCAGCCCTGTCAGTAGGTGAACTTTGTGTTCATGTATTTGTTATTAGCTTGACTGGGGAGCTATAAAACAATTCAAGAGCACTTTTTGCTCTTGACAATCACTCAGTCACTATCACCCTAAGGGTTATCTTCTTGGTGCTTTTGTTTCCCTTTTCAGAGTTAATCAGAGACATAAAGACTGTTTTGTCTTGAGACCTGCAACCACTGAAAAGCAACAAAGGATCAGCACAAATCACTGAACTTCTTATGGCATACAAGACTTGGTCATCTCATTAAGTATTTATCTATGCTCTCTTTTTTTTTCTACACCTTTCGTGTGTCTCAGAAGGGACAGGGTACCTTATCACCACATCTGCTTGTCCTTATGCCTTTTTGTGAAGTACCAATGGGAAGCTCAATCTTTTTTTTAGTGAGCCAGACATAGAAAAATTCCTTTTAGTTTAAGCATTTTTCAATTTTGCAGAAAAATCTTATGGCTGTGAGCTCTTTTAAGTTCTGTTTTCCCAAGTATGGCAAACCTTTCTGGTACCTGAATCCTGTGAATTTTGTTTCTGGTGTTTCAGTTTGGGGTTTTTTTGTTTAACTCTTTGGTTTGATTTAGGGATCTTGTTGGAGGGTTTTTTGTTGTTAACCTTCTAGTCTGCATCATTAATATGGTTTAAACATATACATAATGAGATATTTCCCTTTCACAGTCTTATTTCTTTTCTGAATAAAGGATTTCAATCTTGAGAAATTTATGCCTGGTTTTGTACTGGTCTGTGCATCTACTGCATGCAGGTTCCCGTACTCTTTGCATTTTGTTCTTGGTGTTGAGCGCCATTGCAGCCTTGGCTGTTGCCAGTGAGTGCATTGCTCTTCTGCCATCTGGGTCACTGTGTGTTTTAAAAGTACTAAACTTCAGTATATCCCAAAGCGTACTTTCTGACACAAATGAAGAAATGAAAGTACAGGTCTTGGACCTTGCCTGCAAAAAGGAGCTAAATTTGTCTACCAGCAAGATCTATATGTACTGAAGATTTTTTTTTTTAACTTGTCCCCTTAGGGTGAAATATTCAGATTATACTTTCTGTATTATTTAGCTTTTGAGGGTCGGTGTAAAGCTCTGCTCTTTCTGTGTTACTGTGCATTGGAACTTCTGACTTTTCATAAGCAATTCTTTTATGTATTAGTGGACTTTTCTAGTTTTGTTTTAGAAAGCTTATAAAAAATTTTAGAGGACATGGGTGCAGAGCTCAGTATACAACCACAGCATCTTATGATGCAGACTCCAAAATAACGAAGCTTTCTCATGCTTCTGTTTCTTTGATTTTGTTAAGAAGATTGCTGGCTGCTCACTTCTGTCTGTTGGTGTGAACATTTGTATTTTGATAATATTCTGTCCCAGGTCTGGTATTCATTCCCTGCTAAAAGTCTTGTCCAGCATTCCTTTTATCCGATGCGATTGAAATAGTGTATTTCACTTTGTGGTGTTCTACTCAGTGTGGCTATTGAACCTCTCTGCTAAGCTACAAGTACAAAATTTTGATCATATTTTTATCTAACATCTCTGTGTTTCAAACTACTATTTTGATGCATAGCAACTATCAAGTAATTTGCTGCACTTAAAATCTCCGTAACATTGCTACTAGCATTAACTTTTCATTCTGTTTTCTCAAATTGGCCAAAATTTGACTATTTCTGTTCTCAAAAGAAGTCATTTTCTTGTGTATGACTGATCATTTGACCTTCTTTTTTTTAAAAATTATTTTCTATTTGAATTAATTTAATTTATTCTGGTGACTGATACTCTGCTTTGTGTAAATTCAGTGAGTATCTTATCTCAGAAATTCCCAGTAAAATGTAAGTAGATGAGATGATTTCTCTGAGTAAGCTAAAATAAGTTGAATAGAGGAATATCCTTGTCAAAAAAACTTGAGAGAAAATATTATATCTGAAATTGTGAAGGACAGTTTCAGATGTCAGCTATTTTGAAGAAAATAAAAAAGTTGAGGCCAGAAAATAAAGAAAACAAGTATCAGCAGTTGTTATCATAAAACCTTGTGTGTGATTCTGCTTTTTTCCTTCCCTCTCATGTGTTGTGAATGTTGACACTGGACATAATACAAAAATTTTACAGGAGTCTTACCAGAACCTGTACCAATGCTGAAAATTTATTTCCAGAGTTGTTGTCTAGATCCGCTGTAGTGCTCAAGTCATTAAATTCTCTAATCTGGTGGCAGGTGGGTGAAATTAATTTAACAGGACTTCAAAATATGATTAAACTTAAGGCTAGGAGTGAATTAGGTCCTGTGTTCTGGGCACAGCAGACTTGAATGGCTCCTTTGAAGGAATCCTACCCTAGAGGGCTCAGCAACTTCATGCTCATTAAAAGTAAGAATCATAACTTGACCTTTGGCTATAGATTCTGTGTGTTTGACTGTGTTTAGATGAGGCAAATAAATGCAGTGCTTTAGATGCTGGTGCAACTCATATGGAGTAATGAAAGAAAAACTTGTTTCCTTCTACGTAAAGACATTTTCCCTCCCACTGTTGCTACTGCACATTCAAGGACACTGACGTAGAAAAGAGTGGCATTACCAGAGTCAGCAAGACCTTAGGGACCATTGTTATTTTAACTAGTGCCACAGAAACATGCTCTGAACAAGGTACAAGGGCAGCAGTCTGGAAACTTCTGGTTGCTGCCCCTTTCTCAGCCGCACAGTCACTAGTGGCAAGTGTCACTGACACAACTTGGTGGCAGCCTTTACAGTGCTGGATGGCCGCAGGCAGCTCTAATTATTTGTTGAAGTCTGCTGATAGCACAGCAGGTAGTGTCCCATAACAGTGCCGCTCAACTTCACAATTTGCTTCCTGCTCAGAGGTGAGAAGGGCTATTGAACAAGAGCTGTAGGATTATTGGAGGTGTTGAGAGGAGCTGCTGCCTAGAGGGATGCCTGTTTTGTAAAGGTGTTTTCTTTTGAGAGCACGTTTTAGCAACCATTTCAGTATTAGCTTCACAAAGTATTTAAAGCTGTATCTGCTTTTCAGGTAGAAAATGTCTATAAAGTAATTTCAAGATATTTACCAAACCTTTGTGGGTTTTCCCTATTCTTTCTTTGTCCTCTTTTCATCTTCCAAATTGCATTTTCTGGGAATTAAATAATAATGGGCGTGTTTTGTCAAAACTCCTTAGCCACTGCAGTATTACAGGCCCAAAGAGGGTGTGGGAGTCTTCTAGCAGTACATTGAATTTCTGGTCTGATAATTCTCAGAAACAAAAGTATGATTTCAGTTGCTAGAATCCCAGCTGCCATATTTTCAGGTAATAGCTGAGAAAAAATTATCTTAATGTATGGGAAGTGGTGACTGAATGTACCCTAATTTTCACGTACAAGTAAGTTTAGAGAATGCCTCGTATAATATGGATATCTGGTGCTCTTATACAATTCTTCGGTTTATATAACAGTCTTTGTGATGTTTTTTTATCTCCCTCATCAATTTGTGAGAAAATTTGGGCGCTTTTATTCTGTTGGAACGTATAATTGAGTTTTCACAGCTGTATCCTAATTTTATTTTCTTCCCCTTTTTTTTCTTCCTTTTTCTCACTTTTCTATTCTGTTGTATGTATACAGTCATTGCAGAAACAGAATTTATGGTCTTTTGTAGTGTCTCTACACCATGTTGTGCATAATACCACGAACAAAGTAACAAAAAGATGGTGTTTTTAGGAAAGTGGCACGCTAAAAATTACTGCACACATTAAATAGTAACAATGTTATGTGCCTCTGATCTTGACAGATACTTGGTCATAATTGTAGCCTGTCTGCAAAGATTTTGTATCTTATATTTAAGAAATAGGACATGCAATAATAGTGTGTGTGAAATTCTTTTATTTGTTTTAACACTGGTAATACTTGTTAATATAAACTTTGGTGCTTACCAGTTTCTAAGTATTTTCAATTCTGGTGAAGATTGGCCATATATTAATTTTTATAATCTTGCAAAAAAGAAAAAATAAAAAAAGAAATTAATTCTGGTTTTGGCATGGGGCAGTATTCACATCTAGGTTTCTTCTAGGCTGACTCATTTGCAGGTGACTTCCGACTTTGAGGGTCCTCTTTGGTTTTCCATCTTCCCAAAGGCTTAGGCAAGCAGCCCCAACCCTCAGTTTCTCTCCTGTCACTGCCAGTGCTCTCTGGAGCATGGCAGGGACGTGCTCTGTCTTACTGTCATTTTAAGGTCCTACAGATTTTGCATTTAGCACTGTCTTAAGTGTCACAGCTTTCATTAGGAGGAAAAGGATTTCTTTTAATAATTAAAGAGGGTCGTGTTTCCTCTCCTGGTGCTGATTTGAATGAACAGGGAATTGTGCTGAACTGTGTCGTTGGCAGTGAAGGCTGCAGTCAGACAAGCCCTGCTGGCAGCGGCAGAGCCACGTAAGAGGTTTCTGCTGCCAGCTGCTTGTCCAAGGCTTCCTCTGTGCGTGCCAGCTAAGTGCCCAGGTAGCTGCTCCCTAACCTGGGCTGTCCAAACAGTCCCTCATGCATTTCCGATAGCAAAGCCTTTTAGCCTGTGATTTTGACATTGGGGGTTAGGAAACAAGTGTGTTGTTGTGATGTTTAGGGGTGTTGTCCCCCCCTCTGCCGACTCCCTGGGTATTGAGCAGCTGGAAGCAATAACCTCTTCACCCCACTCAGATGCATCCAGGGCAACGCATCTGCCAATGGCCTCAGGCAGTCGGAGCTTTCTTACGGCTTGAGAGCCTCAAGGGATTTTGGTCAGTCTCATTTGTGGGTAGCGAATGGCCTGGAGATGCAATATATTCAGTAAGAGTAGGATAAAGATAATGCTAATTCAGTAGCAGAATTCAGGAAGCTCTTGCAGTTTTGCTGGTGAAAACTTGGACCTCTGTGAGTTCTCTTGCACGTAAGGTAGGGTTTTTTGCACTGAGGTGCAGAAATTCCCATTGTAAGCATATGCAAGTTTTTATAGCTCTCGCCTGAGTCGCAGTCCTACCAGATGTATAAGCAGGTGACTTAAGTGATGTAAGTGTGCCTGAGGAATATACTTCCTAGCAGACTATGCTACAGCTAATTTTCCCCTTCTTCATTACAATTTGAAGTGTGTTACGTGCTTCTCAGGTAACAGAAATAATCTGCATAACTTTCCTGAATAGCACTAGAGAAAAAACTTTAATGTTTCAGGAGGAATACTTCCATTCCAAATCAGGACAAAATACAAAGCCTCAAAATTTTCATGATTGGCAGTACAAAAAAAACCCCCCAAAAAACCAATTTCACTGTAGTTCCTTAGAAACATTTCCCAAAGATAATTTTGAAATTCTTTGTTTTAAACTATATGAAATAACTTCTAATGCTGGTTAGATTACATTTGGAATCAGTATATTTTAAACAGGCAAATAGGAGCATTTCTGAGATATTTCAAACTGATGACAGAGGAATGCTTTGGAGTGCCCAGCTTTGTAGCACATTCAGAAAGCTTTGTAAGTGAAGTGACTCCTCCAAAGTTAAGGAGCTCTTGAGGATAGCATTCAGGACTTTAAAATCCTTTCTGGAAAGAGGGGTTTGATGCAAACTGCAATACTCCTGTCTTAGAGTATTGCAGTGCCATTCTTTTAATATAGGGGCATTTCAAAACACACACTGTCTAAAGCTGCAGATTTACAAAATACTGTTTCAGAATACGTGATGTTGAGTTGATTGGCACAGAAATGGATCTGTACTCAAAAAAAAAAGGCACGTTCAATGTTGTTATGAAACTGAAACCTGGTCATTGGGTTTTTTCCATTCACTTTGTTCCTCCATTTTTTTACTCTGATTTGTAAGTGCCCTAAGTAGTGTAATATAAAATTATAGTAAATGCAGCTAAAGTAAAATGTCTGTTCTTAAAGCAGGCAACATAGTTTCAGCATCGCTTCTCTCATCTTTGTTTTGGACTGTAACAAAGCAAAAAGCAGTCCCTTCTTACCTGGCTGTTGCAGATTATCTTTAACAAGGTGATTTTATGTGAGAGGTGCACACTTGCTTGTTACCTTCAGAAGCCACGACTGAATGCTGAGGTGAAAAGGAGGATTCTTATCCATTCATTTCATGTATTTGTCAGTTAGTGTCTCCCTTCGTAATACTTAGATGAGTGCTTAGAGAGGTCACACTACACTGAGTTTCAAATGTTGAAACAAAATTTATGTCAGTGTGTGTTTGCATCCATGTAGGGAATCATTTTGGTACTTTGGGGGAGAATTACAAGTAGGAGGATAACAATGTGTGATTTCTTTTTGTGTACAGAATGCACATGTGTAAAAACAAAAGCTTTTTCCATGCATTTTGATATAACACATCAGAATATTTATCTGAATTCTGTTGTATTGGAAGAAGAAGAGGAAAAGGGAAAAGAGAAAAAGGCATTTCTGCTAAAGCTGCTCTTTGAGAGGAGGGTATTGCTTCCATTTCATATTCAAGCTTTTAGCAGTGCCCACCAGTGTTTGTTTAATTCTACTGAGCCTACAGTAACAGTCACCTTATTTTATCCAGTGTTGGCATTGTCTGACAGGCTTATGGTATGGCAGCAGGCCACTGGCTTCTTGTGGCTTCAGGGAACAGCCTTAGTGTAGCAGCATCCACCAGGATTGCTGTGCACCTGAGCTGCCAGAGCCAGTGTCAGACTGAGCCGTGGCTGAAACTTTTCCCCCCGCCACTTGCAGAATATTGGTCAATATTAAAAATAATGATTTACAGGTAAGTAAGTGTAAAGTATGTTATTTTTTTTTCTAAAATTATAGACTTCATGCCTTGTTTCAATACCCAGCTTTTTTGTTTGCTATGTAAAAGAGGAATTTGTTCTTCAGTTTAACAAGACACATTTTCCATTCTTAAATTTTCCATTTAAGGCTGTAGGCAGAGCTGATGAAGCTAACCTGAACTTTTCTTTTCACTTTTAACAGCTTGGCCACACACATCTTCACATTTGTGTTGGTAGGAGCTGGTGTGGTAGCTACGTGGTATTAAAAAGGCAAAAAGGAAGCACATCTATCTAGACCTGTGTCTCTGCTTTTCTGATTGAACAGAGCCCCTGTCTATGTGCCTTATTGCTTCTGGGATTTTAATACCAATGAAATAGTTCTGTTTAACAGCATTTTTCTCATGCATACGATTTCTGTGAATAAAATCATTCTTCAGTCTTTCGGCTGTACTAATTCGCCACAGAAAGTAAAGCAAGCAGTGAACTTCCCAGCAAAGCTGATCCTGTCAGAATGAAGGGTTACAGACCAAGGAAATGGATTTAAGTCCTGAATAATTACAGCTGCTTTCAAAATAAAAAATCCTTAAAATTCACTATACCTACTCACAAAAGCAGTGTTTAGAAATTTTCCCTAGTGGTGCAAATGGTTTGCTAGTCCTTGCAAATCCAGATCTTCAGCAAATTGCTTGAGGAAGTAAGTGGAGAATTCATAGTGTCAAGCTTTAAAACAGGCAGGGGTGGTGGGTTTGGGAAAGGCAGGGGCAGGAGGATTTTTCTTTTGTGTTGAAATTTTTATTTTATTTTATTTTTTCAAAATGCACTGACAAAGAGAAAAGAAATACAGACAGTACATTTGCAAATGGCTACAGCCTTGTGTATCCCACTGAATTAAATGGAGTTCCCTACAGGCACAGAGATCTGGCCGCATGGAAGAAGATATGGGATTGACTCATAGTTAAAAGATTTAGAATATTTTTTTTTCCTTTTACATTTTCGCTCACTGTATTTTTTTCATTTTCTTTGTGCTCACACTCACATCACCCAGGATTCCTTTTTCTTCCTTCTAAGGTAGCATGCACTGTTACCCAGTCTTGTGAGCAAAGCTACAATTACCTTGTTAGAAGGAGATAATTTGTGTGAGCGCAAACCAGATCTTTGAGAATGTAAGCAAAGGTGAAGCAGGTGGGCTCATATATGAAAACAGAAATTATACTAATGATTTCTGAGAGCAATATAGTTTTCCTCTGATTATCCAGTATTTTTTATTCTGATTGTTAAGAAATTTTATTAGAAGTTGAACAGCTGACTGGAATATGGGATGTGTTTATATATAAAACAGGATCTCAGATCTGACTGCAGAACAGAGGAAGAATTGTTCTGCTTATGATTGAGGCAGTACTGCTTTTGAGGTTTTTTATTTCCATTCTTTTTCCTAGATTTATGCCTGACTTTTATAGTTTGGAAAGCTATTTTTTCTTTTCAGCTGCACTTTTTAAAAGAATAATTTGTTAAAGCCTTGAAGAACTTGTGTTTCAGACATTTACAGTCCCTTCAACAGAAACCAACATAAAATATTTTCTGACTACACTCTACCTAAGATGGTAAATCCAAACTAATGAGACCTTGAAAGTAAACTGCTCTGTTCTGGCTTGCTGGACTAAAGGAGACGAATGAGCAGAACCAGGCAGGCTTTGTAGCCTGCTGAAGAAAAAGAAAGTAATTCATTTTTTTCAAGCTTTATCATCTTGTCTGGTCGTATGGGAAAGCAGGCTTGCTGAAAGGCTTGTGCTTCCTTAGCTTTCTGAAGTGCATAGGTATCTGGCAAATAAATGTGTGGCTTAAAAAAACTAATGCTCCATTGATGATATTAATGAAGCCAAAAAAATTGATGGCTAATCCTATCAAATATACCAACTTCCAGAAGCATAATTAAAATTTAGAAATTAGCAACGAGCATAGTACTTAAGTACTATACTGTTTCAGTTTGGTTTCTTTTGGTATTTTAATGGGTATCTGTTTCTCCTTCAACATTTTGCCAATTTGATAGTATGATCAAGTAGTGTAGGAATGTGCAGGGCCAGATTCAGATTTTTTTCTGAGCACAGTCCCAGTATAATAGTTTGTAAATGTCTTTTCTTCCCAGAACATCACAGACATGTTTCTTTCAAACAAGAGGTTTGTGTTTCAAATTTGTGTTTTAATTTAAATGCAGTACGATGGAGTGTCTTGGAGGGAGCAGAAACATTTTATCCTTCTCTGATTGTGAAGGGGAAAAAGGAAAGCTTATTATTTAATCAGACGTATTTTTAGCAGGCTTCCATAATTGGCATGAGACCCTCAATCTAAATACTTGTTTTATAATGGAGATGAGCTGATCCTTTCATGTTCACTGGTTAGCTGGAACACAATTTCAGTTCACACAAAGCTTTGATACCCTCTCCTTTAGGGCTAGTGCCTAAACAAGGTCCAAGTCTCTAATATTATCAATTCTTTTAAGAAATTACATGCTTATTTATTGTAATAATTGCACTACACTACGTAATTCCACTATTCTGGTTTGAATTTTTAAATTAATTTTATTTCTCTGTTTTAGTGTAGAATCATTAATTCAGCTAGTTTAATTTATGAATCTTGATACATGTCTGCCTTGGTGCTGCTTCTCCACACATTGCTACTCTGAGTAGATCCAATTAATCCACGAAGAATTTGGTGTAGAGGTACCCAAGCTGCTGCCCAAATCCGAAGTAATGCATCCATATGAGCTCATTCCAGTGCCTTAGCAGCCTGTGCTCAGTACTGCAGTGAGGTTGTTAAGCTGATCCCAAGATACAAAGCACTGCTTGCATATTTGGCATTATGACAAATTCTAGAAATACACTGGCTCCCTCAAACAGCCTTTTTTTTTTTACTGTTTGTGCCCTGTGTAATGTAGAAATGATCAAAGAGAGTTCAGACAATTGTTGCCTATTGAGAACATTCACCTCTATTTTAATATTTAATTCAAGAGCATGTAAATATGAAAAGCTTCACAGTTGTGGTCCAAAATAACTGGGTTTTATTGAGAATCTGAGCTGTACTCTGCCAAAATAAACTTAATGTGTATTTATATTCTAAAAGATTAATCTTGTAAACCAGAAGTTGCGCAGGAAACTGTCAGTTTTTGATGCCTGGGTGAAAGAAGAGAAGCCCATGGCTGTGTGTTCATTGTGCATTCCTAATAAGAAGCTCCATATTCACTGTCAGACTTAATTAACATGGTTTGAGAAGTGTCTTACAGGTTAGTTTTGAATCAGTGTTCATCTGTCAGCTACTACAGTTGTCTCCTGCTTGCTTCTCAACCTTTTCATCAAAACCAGCTCAGGCAGCGTAATCAGATGTTATTGGTGGTGATAGTGACTCAGGAAACCCTCACAAACTTTAAGCCTTCTCAGCTGCTTCAGCAAAGAGAAAGTGAAACATCTGCACCTCCCTTGGGTCTCTGGGACTTTGGAGAAAGAGGCTATTGGCCTTCAATACAGCAATGAATCAAACATAAGCAGTGGGAGTTACTAGTGCATAGGGCTTTCTGGTTTTGTGGGGGCATTTTGCTTGTTTGGGGCGGGGTTTTTGGGAATAAAATGTCACCAAATTTCACTGCAGTTCTCCGTGTGGAGTGGCACCTTGTTTCTCGCTGGACTGCCCCTTTTACTTTGAGCCACTGCTTCTACCTAGATCTGTGGTTGATAACTGGACAGTTGTGTGTCCAACTTTAGCAAATATTGTCAGTAGCATTTTACAGGCTCAATGTTTCTTAATGTCCTCCACAAAGCTTTCTGTCTCAACTTCCCAACTCTGCCCAGTGGGAGACTGACCAGAATAACTATTCTGAACTAGATGATGCTTGCTGCCTTTTCTGATAGCTAAGAATTCTTAAGTGGTAAATCACCCTCTCTGCTTTGTGATTTATATGTATTCAGCTCATTTCAGGGGGTTTTTTATTTAGGTTTTCAGTTAGGCGGAAGAAGTTGTAGTGCAGATCATAGGGCAAAAATACTTTCAGTCAGAGTTGTGTGCTTTAATCTAAAGTAATGCACCAGAAGTAATAAAAGATTAAATGGGCATAAACTTTAATGTCAGATTTAGTAGTCATTAAGATCTTTCAGGTGTTCTGTAATCATTAATTCAGTTCTTGGTTCATTAAAAAAATGTAATTGTTTAATTTGACATTGCAATGGAACTTAAGAATTATTTTGTTAGTTGCAAAACTTTTATGTCCTGTGTGTCAGAGGGACCATTTAGCATTTTCAAATACAACCTTTTTTACAAAGCACAGTCACTCTTGTAATTAAAAGTTCTTTTTCACAAATAAAAAGTGGACTAAAACACCTGCATCAAAAACACAGTACAAGCTATGGATTTCTGTCTGCCTGAGAGCAGACTCCCACTTTCCCTCACTCCCACAAACCCTTGCATGACACAGTGATATGTCAATTATAATTTTTTTTTCTGAAGATTTTGCAAATGACCTTTTTGTGAAATATCAAGATGAACTTACTGAGGACTGATGTAACTATTCATATTACTCTAGTTTTGATTAATGTCTTGACAAAACATCTTTACCAGGAGTTCCTCTGGGTTTTTCTGGTGTTGTATTCTCTATCTGTTGAAGGGTAAATAAGTTAACTGAATATTCAATGTAATCAGCTGGGTGTTCTATTCAGGTAATCATTCGATCAGTACAGTCACATAGGTATTTCGGAAGATGTTGTGTTTGTTATGAGAGAACGTACGGTAAAGAGATGATCAAGCAATGTTTTTTTGAGCTGATGCACAAAAAGGAGTTTTTATCAGGTACAGACATTTCCTAGTACATCGTTGTTTAGAAATCCAGAGTATCTCTTGAGTGCTCTGAGCTGAAATATGAGATCTGAATTCAGAGCTAAAAGACCTGGGCTTTCAAGGCTTAAATAACTAATTCAGTTTTAGTGTTGTGATTTAATAGATTTTTATAATGTATTGATCTGAACATTAAGTTATACCCACACACACACACACAAATCCCCTTCTTCCGTGTTTAAAGTAAATTTTAATGAGGAAGAGCTCGTGAAGGTACAGCAGAGCTGCATAGATTACAACACTTTGCATTTGAAAGCAATTTCTCAGAGAGGTAATCCACAGTAGGTAGAACATACCCATACATTTGATATTAAAAAAACCCAGTGTGTTTTCATGGTATGATGCAGCCACAGTGTCTTGGAGATGGAAATAGTCACACAACTGCCAAAAAACCCCACCTTTGAGTGAAACAACGTTTGTGTTTGATTTCAGTATGTCTCTTGGAATTTCTGTAAACTTTAAGAATCTTATTTTTTGGGTGCCATTATTTCAAATTTCTGTATGGTTTTCAGTTTGTTCTTCAAAGAAACATACAGATGGTGTGATCCATGTATATACATATATGAGTATTCTTATTGATTTATGTGGTTACAAATATAAAATATTCATACCTTAATAGAAACTAAAAACAGTCTTTATTGAGTTAAGTTGTGAATGTGGACACCAGGCTGCAGAAATGATTGATGGTTTTCTTACCACATGTAATAGCCTAACAGGATTTCACAAAACCTTTGTTCACACACTTAAAAATTACCAGAGCATTTCCTTAAAATAAAGACCAGGTAGTATAATCTTAAACTGCTGCTTCAGAGACATTGTCCTAAACGTTGCTTCAAAAAATAGATATGGGATTTAAGAACTTTTAAAAAAACTTTATTTTTATAAATAAACACTGTAGATTACAGTTGTATATAGACTAATACATGTTGTTGTGTTCATTTGTGTTGGGGCTTTTTAAACAAACTTTCCAACATAGACATTGGAAGTAAAGTTAATTATAAAACACGATTCTATTATATTTTTTTGTTCCTGTCTGGAAATTACCTGCAAGTATATTGAGAAACAGTCACAGTCAGATTTCACCATTTATTTTATAACCTCCTAAGCCTGTACTGCTGCCTTTTCCTGTTAAGGTCCCTGCCAGTTGCCACTATTGCTTCCTTGCCCTCTAGTTTCCTGGAGTGAGCTCTGCACCTCAGCCATGATGATGTGCATCCTTTCTGATGTGCCTACTTTAGCTGTGTTGTAGTGTTGCTCAGGAGGGAAACCCTTAAATCACAAATCCCACAGCCACTGGGTTCTTGGCAGCAGCTGCTCCGCCCAGCAGATCTGCTGCTTTTGGCAAGCTTTGCTTTACAGTGTGTCGTGTAGCCGTGGCCTCTGAGCCCTGTGACCCTGCTGGGGGACCTGCTTTCCTGCTACACCAAGGTGCTTCTCTGCTCCTCCCCACAGTTGTGATCCTGGGAAGAAGAGTTTGAGAGGGGACAGTTTAAACTGGGTAGCAGTAATTCATGTCCTTTGTTGGAGGGGTGTATTCATGTTGTATGCTGTGATCACTGTAATTGAGGAGTATACTACTGTTTTGTTGTGGGTAGCACCCTCCTGGTATTTCTTCGCTACCTCTCCTTTTTCTCAGGCTTGCTTACCCTCAGGAGTGGAATTATTCATGGTCAATGTACTTACTCCTGTATCACCCCAGTAATTTACTACAACTTCTCTGTTCCGTATTCCCCTTTGATTGGCCTCTCCATGTAGTCGTAGAGCACATAACACAAAGATGGATTGTATGGCATTCTCTGCTGGGGAAAATCAACACATAGAGCAGGCTCACTGCCAAGATGCTCATAATTAAACTGTTGCTATGGACAGGATTACATCAATGTTTCTATCAATCATTTGTTGCAGTTCTGTGGTTATTTCTACTTGGATTTTTTTTTTTTAGGTTTTAGTTTTTATCTTCCTTTTACTTAGTTTTCAGTTGAAGTGTTGCAGCACATAACGGGAGATATAAATAAAAATAATTATTGGAAGACATAGGGAAAAAGGAAAGCCAATTCTATCATTCAGAGTTTGTGTTTGAAGCCAGTATCTTTGTAAGGCCTTTGCAGTATTTCGGCTATTAGAAATGGCCAGATGCAGTCATTTCCATTCAGTGGTCATCATACTGTTGTGACCTAAGAGTCTGATGCAAAACTGTCATGATGTCGCAACAGTCTGTACGGCCAGAGTGTTACAAGTTAACCTTAAAATGTTGCAAATTCAGTAAAACAGCAGGTGTAATAGAAAAACAGCAGCAAAGCAATTAAACCTTGCATTTTTCTTCTGTGCCCCATCCCTTCTGATTCATGTGCAGTTAGTTGTGAGATGGACTAATGACAGCATAGTGTGAAGTACACTGATGGATTGGAACAGAGCTTGCTTGCTTGTGCTTCACCTGCTGCTCTATCATTGCTGCTGTTATCCCCTATGACAATGATCTTCAGCAATTAATTCCCTTTGGTAGCACTCAAAGTGTTTGGTGTTCGAGCTAACTAGTGTGCAGTGCATTAAATGTAGAGAGGTGCAGGATTACAGCCAAAATAAGGTAGTCTGAGTGGTAACAAATGGTATCGAGTGCAGCTGAGATCACTGTAACGAGATAAACAGTGTGGTGTGACAAAATTGTCTCCCAGTTGACAAAACGATCCATATTTTATAGATTGCCTTAAAAATTGAAGGATGGAGTCAATTATAGCCAATTATGATGCTACATTTACTGGAGTAGTTTTTATATCCTTTGGGGAGAAATAAGGAAACATTCAAGTCAGTCAGGAAAAGCTTTTGCATTTGCTTCCCTCTTTTATCTGAACAGAGTTTTTTCCCATTTCTTCAGGTGAAAACTGTGTATGAAAGCTGGGACTAGATTATCTTTAGGAAAAAGGTTTCTTTTTTTTTTTTTTTTTTAGTTATTTTCATTTCTTCATGTTGCACAAAAAATTATGATAAATAATATGGCAAATAGAACAAGAAAATCGAACATCAGCTCCCCCCAGTTGTGTTTGGGTTTACTCTAAAGGAATTGTAAAGGCAGCCCGGTCATGGCAAGGCCTGCTTAGTTCATGATGACATGTCGAATTTGACTTGTTTCTTTCCCAAAAAGGAGCTTTAATGTCATCGAAGAGATACCAAGTAAATACTGCATATTTTTGTCTTCAGTCTGTTAAAGTGAAAATAAAGGAGTGAGACCATGAAGTGGTTTGCTGTGACCCACAGTTGCTTTTCAGTGAATAGATGTAAAACGGGATACAAAAGCAGTGTATTGAAGATGGACAGACGGACATGCGTGTTCTTAAGAGATCTGAGTGGCTGAGAGGCAAGCATTTATTTAATGGCATTTATTCTGTCATTTCGATTATCTCCCACTTCTGTTTGGATTCCCAAGAAGCGTGTCGGGGAGCTGTGCAGCCCATCAATCTCGTGCTGTAGTACTGACCATGAGGAGTAGTTTCCCTTCCCCAGCAAAGCATGCTCGTGGTAATTAGTGGAAGATTCAGGTATGTAGGTAAAGGTGTATTGAGAGATGAAAGCCAACAATAAACGAGTTGTTTGAGTAATGTTTCAAAGTGTTACCCTCCTCCTGTGTTGAGGATTTCATTCACCCACTAACTTCAGAGGGTGACCTAGTACATGTGCCAATGACAAAAGCTACTTGTAACAATTCAGATCATGCTTTCTGCTTTATGAAATGGGATTGTAAAAATCCTCTCAAAAATGACATCTGAAATAGCATTAAAACACAATTTCCCTTTGATAAGGTTTTAAGGCACTCATATGAAAAGTGACACTGCTTTGAGTAGCTCTATGTCAGCATTATACAATGTGTTGCACATAAATGACATTAATCCATTAGGGGTGTGAGGGTCACTTATTTTTCTCATGAAATCATTAAATACCTTTATTGATTTCTGTTCAATCAGTTGCATTCTGCTCAAAGACAGCGATCTCTAGACATGCTAATAGAGCTGTTTCTAATAATGTTTATAAGCCATAGTTTTAACGACAGATACTGCACTCAAAATAAATTATCATGCTTAAGTAAAACACAAAGGAGCTTAGGGAAGCAATAATGTTGTGCTGTTTGCAAATTACCTGAGCCTACTTTATTGCAAAAAAGATGATTTTGTGACACAGATATTCTAAAATCATCAATTAACCGTCGTCAGTACATTCTTTGCTTTTTCTAATTGCACAAAATTAATTTATATATGTTTGGACTGCTTCCATTGCATGGTGATAAAGCATCTTCTAAAAATCAAATGTGAACCTGGAAACCGTGTCATAGTAAATATAAAATTTGTAGTACTAGTTCTTGTGCTGAAGGCTGTTTAAAACTTGGATCATAACAAATGCTGTACACTGGGATGGCATGTAC
Organism: Edolisoma coerulescens; assembly: GCA_013397115.1. Lineage (NCBI taxonomy): Eukaryota > Metazoa > Chordata > Aves > Passeriformes > Campephagidae > Edolisoma > Edolisoma coerulescens. The sequence goes on along the minus strand of VWZW01005505.1, from coordinate 154,298 downwards.
TTATACTGTATTACTAGATTTTGTCATGTGAAGCAATGTGAGTGTATGAAAAGTTAGTAGATCAAATACAAGTAAGAGTACCTTTCTTCATTTTTTTCGTGATGGAACTGATCTCTTAGGAGAAAGTACGTAAGACTCAAATATAACAGGTGCATTTTAGTGCTGTATGAATGGATGCATACTAGACAAAGGAAAAAAAGAAAAAAGAAAGTAATTTTCTGTCCTCCCTACTTGGATGCCATCCTAATGACTTTATCTTGACAGTTATCCTGAGCTTGTTTCCTTTCCTTACAGATAACTTCGGCTGTATTTTCTATATGAGGGAATACTTGTGATAGTCCTGTTAATTTTTGCAGTTATCTGTTACTGTAGTTGTTGCTTTTTACCACACCTCTTCTACCTTTTTTTCCTTTGGGTGCAAACAGTTCCTCAGAGGAAATTGCCAGCTTTACCCTGAGCATAGCAAAAGCAGACTGGTACATTTATCTCTGCAGCTAAAACGTGAAGTTTTTGCTTCCAAGCGGTGAATCACATCCTGCTGAGGAATTACTGTTTGGGTTTTTGAGTTTCTTCACTAGGAGCCTTAAGGGACTCTGACAGGTCTTGTCGAATAGCGTTGGTCATCCTTGTCTCAGACACCAAATGGTGCCAAGTACTGGCAAGTTTATTGCATTGTGTCTGGAGAAGCTGTTGTTCACTCAGCATTTTCTTCATAGGATGCCTGCCTGATTTCATTGAAGGAAACCTGAGCAAGGCTGTGTTATTAATGAATTATGACAAGCCTTTTGCCTGTCAGGCAGAGAGGTTCCTGCTATCTCCTTTTAAGACAAAAACATAATGGAAGATGCTCAGCTGGGCAAGCTCTCTGATGATACTCCTTAAGTGCTCATCCCAGGCTGATGCGAATACGCAGGGAGCCGTGAAGCTGCAAGTGGCAGCGTTTAATACCGTCTCCCTCATAATGCCTGAATAATTTTCCGGAGAGCGATCGCCGCAGCTGCTGTGAACGTGGTTACTTGTTTATTTTTCACCTTGTCCTGGCGGATCGCTGACCGAGCTAATCTGCTGCACGCGCGGGGCTGGCGGCGGGGGGGACGCGGCGACGTTTCCTTGCTCACAGCGCCAGCGCTCCCGAGCGTGGCAGGATCGGCAGCCGGAGCCCGAGACAGGCTCCCGGAGCCCAGCACAGCTCCATGGGCTGGCTCCCGAGGCCACTCTGCTAGGGGAGCTGAGCAATGCTGGCGAAGGATGGGAAGGAAGCAATGAGGGAGCCGGCTCATGTTTTTCTTAATGGATGTTTGTGAGCAGGAAGGAGATGGCGTGGGCTGTCGGGGTGAGTTACGGAGCGCGTTCTGCGATCTCCCTCCGCTCGGGCGGCTCATTATGTTAAACAGTGCAGCTTTTAAAGCACCGTAGCTCTCCTTTATGTGCCTTGGCCTTCATTTGCTGAAATGCTTCAAGTTCACAGTGCTCAAGTAATTTTGGAAACGGGATGTAATTACAAAGGTTTCTTATGCTTACCAACAGCTTTTTTGAACCAGTGTAATTATCATTACTTCTGGATACTGTAAATTGAATATCCCCTCCCTAATTACATTAGACTCAAGGGCTGGTTGCTTAAGCAGCCAAATAGGAAAAGTTCACCCGTTACTATAAATAGCAAAATTGTTCTTTTAGTTCTGCTGACCTTTAAAGCAAAGTGCTTTTCACAATGTTGTCAGGTGTACATTATGAAGATAGCTTGTAATTAGACCTGTAATGAGGAAATCTATTAGAATGGCTTTCTGAAAACTTCATTTATTCAGTGTTTTCTAACTACATGACAGAATTAAACTTTCAGGGTGCTTTAGGACTTCTAAAGGGCTGGCTGCTCTTTTGCAGCTCACCTGTTTTGCCGGTGATTTGTAGCTGCCCAGTGCTACTGCCACTGCTCAAAGGCAGCAGCTGTAGCTGCAGCAACTTAGCCCTGCCCTTTAAAAACAACATGGGGTCAACAGAATGATTTATCTAGTGATCCAAGGGTTTCTGTGATTAATTAATGTTTCTTCTCTCACTTCAGGAGACAGATAATGACTTAATTTGTAGTGGGCAGCAGAATAGAGAGAGAAGTGGTGGTTGCCTGATTATGGTTTTCTTCGCTTGACAGAAGTATCTGTAGCCTGCTGAAATGTCATCTCATCTGCTAGATGGACACAGAGCTTGAGTCAGTGAGTTGATGTGCCTGCCTTGGGTTCAGTCGGCATCCTGTCACAGCTTCACCAATTCTTAAGAATACTGAAGGCATTTCTGTGAGAAGTTTGATTGACTGTCATTTACTTGTGGTGACTGAAATTTTTAGTGTATTGCTATCAGCTAGTATTTACTTTGCTTTCTTCATTCTACTTTAATTAAAATCATACTGTTTATTCCGGTAGAAGCTTTTTTGTTAGTTGAGATAACTGATATTTCCAGAGCGCATCCTGCTGAGTGTCCTTCATGACATGTCTTTAAAACATGCTTGGACAGCACAAATTGAAAAGTGTCTTCGAAAAAGAAAGAACCTTCAATTGCTTCAACAGTAGAAAATTACAGCTGTAGGAAAAGAATTTAAAAAAAAAAAATCTTTATTCCATAGTGTAACACTGTAACATTGGAATGGAAATAATTACTAAGGGATTTTTAATGAAATGTAGGGCTAAAACAAAGGCAAAAAATAATTTGCAGCTTTGTCTGTTTTAAATGTGTTATTAGTCCATCCGCAGCAACTCTTAGCTAACAGTTTAAAGTAATTAAATACCCTGCATAGTTTTGTTTCTTGTTGAAAAATACTCATGTTCATATTTGATACATTTATGTGTTTAAAATTAAGGAATAACTAACTATCACAATTCTGGTTTTTCTTCCAATGTATTTTCTCCCTTTCTGTATTTGTTCTATTACATGATAGGCAAAGCTACTGTAAAGGTTGGTTATAGACTGTGGTGATAGTATGTTTCTCTTATACACGAGAGAGGGAATATGTGAAGTAAACAGACAGTATTTTATGCAAGTAAGTAGAGGGTACACTCTGGGTAGCCACTACTGATAGACAGAATTCGTGTCTGATGTATAACAATCCAAATGAAAACCAGAACATTCTCATGGCTCATGAATTAGACAAAGATACTAGTAATATCAGTTTATTAGCATACAGACAAACCCTTTCTCATAAAAGCAAGAAGTAGATGTTGTAGTAGAGATTAGCTAGAAATCTGAAGGCCTAGCCTTAATTTAGTTGTTCCCTGTTACAGATCCTCAGTAGGTAAAAGTGTTTTTCTGTTGTCAAGCACCAAAAGACTTGGTATCCGGCAGCATCTTGAGCAGGCTATCTGATAGGGTAGAAAATGAGGAAAAGAGAGCAGGGAGTAGCACAAGACTTTAAAGATTTTTACTTTAAATTGTTTTTACTTACCCTTTTGTGGGCACTTGTGCTTACCCTTAAGGCTTAAAACCTTGTTGCTTCAAGATGGCATGGCAAAATGATTTCTCACTGGCTGTATACTGCTGTATTGAAGGCAAATCTTCAAACTTGTCCTTTCCCAGTGATTTCAAGCACTGGGTAAAGCTTGTAAGCTTGTGCACTTAGCAGTAGCTAAGCTTTTGATGTATAGTAATGCCTTAAAATAGAGTTCATTGGTTGTATGTGTGTAATTCATCAACCTCTTTTTTTGAATGGTTTATCAGCAAGTACATAGAAGACGCTGTCTCCTTGAGTTTTGGATACAGTCTCAGAGAACTCTTGTGAAACTGAGATGCAGACAGCGGTAAAACTGCCGTCTTTGTCCCCCTAATTACAGGTCACTCTTCTGTTTTAAGCTGCTTTCTGTTTTGCTGCCGTCTTTGTAAAAGTAAACACAAAATACTCAGTGATGAAGCATGTCCCCAGAACATATCACTGGAAGAAGAGACAGTGTATGAACTGAGTGACATTACAAAGTGGCATAATTGTGTTCTCTGCTTTGCTTCCTGTTCAGCTCCTAACATTACCTAGTATTTGGGCTGCTTTCTTTTGGCAGCTGAGCACTGAGCTGACATTTTGATGGCACTATTTATTGTAACCTCAAGGTCTCACTCCTGAGCGATAATGTTCAGCTCAGAGCCCATCACTGTACATGTGAAGTTAAGGTTATATTTTCCCATGTGCATCACTCTGCACTTATCCACACTGAATTTAATTTACCATTCCATTGTCTAGTCACTCAATTTCATAAGGTCCTGTGATTCTTCACCACTTGCCCTCATCCTTACTGCCGTGAATAAATTGGTATCATCTGCAAACTTGGTTGTTTCAGTGCTCAGCTACCTTTCCAGGTCAATTACAAGTATGGGAAGAGGAGCAGATCCCAGTGCAGATCCCTGTGGTATTCCACTGGTAGACTTTCTCCACTATGCAGGTTTGACCATTTACCCCTAATTTCTGGTTATGTCTCTTAACCAGTCATGTTGCTGTGCAGAGACCTCTGTTTTGCCGTGGGTGCTTAGTTTCTTTAAAAGCCTTTGGTGAAGTACTTGTTAAAAGCTTTTTTGAAATTGATTGACTGGATCACTGGTTTCACGTGTTTGTTTGAGCTATTCAAAGAATTGGGTTAATTTTGTAAGACTTCACTTAATGAAAACTGAAATTTGATTCTTCTTAGACCCCACTTAGGGCCCACTTAGTCTTTTTGCTATTATAGTTTCTATTAACTTCACTAGCGCATAGATGTCAGGTTTGCAGGTTGCCGTTCCCTTGGAGCTTCTCAGGAACCTGTATTAGAATTTGGCAGCACATTAGCCACATTGGAGACCTCGAGCAGCAAGGCACTGTGGAGAGGGATGATCATTAGTAATTCAACTATTCTCCCTTTTCAGTTTGCGCTCTCAGGTGAATGCTGTCTAGTGCCAGCCATTTGTTACTTCATTCGCAGAAAAATTTGGGTTTTTTTTCCCCGTACTTCTGTAACATCCACCATAACAGAGTTCCTTGTTCCTAATAACATAATAATAATAATTTTAATAATAAATTAAAACCAGATTAGTTTTTAAAATCTGGATTTAAAAAATGCAAGTCTTCTGCTATTATTTGCAAGTAACATACTATTATGGTTTGCTTTGATTTTGTATATTTCCATTTTCCTTACTGGTGTTTGAGAGAATAATGCGAACAGTTGAAGAAAGGGCAAGATTTAATTTACAGAGAACAAGATTTTTAAAATCCTGAAAATTTATAGCGTTTTTATTTCAGCTATATAAATCGGAGATGTTACTTGAAACCATGGTCCTCTAGAATGGAAGCAGTATTTTTAATTTGGCAATTTCTTTTTATTAAAAACACATATGGCCTCTATCAGTAATTATCAATCTTAAATTACATTAGACAAATTTTAGCTCATGGATAATAAATGTGCGATGGCACCATGTGTGGTTTCTGAGCGAAGCTTTTGTCATATTTCATTTTGGGGGAATATTCATTTGACATTCGTCGTTACACAGCTCCCATTCAAAACTGAATTAAAAAAATGACTGAAGGATACAATCTACCATTTCTTTAGACAAAGCTGTGTCAGTGTTTGTATTATATATTCAGATTTTAGGGATTTGGGAATGGGTTTTAGTCACACTAGGCTTAAATTTCAAATCCATCAAGTTTCTGAGCTCTTTTAACTCCCTAAAGTGGGGTTCTCACTCCACAGGGCAGAAGAATACTGCAGGTGAAATCCTTGACAGCAGGTCCTTTTGCTTCTTGAAGCAGAAAGCAGTAAAGCTTCTCAGGTATCTGTGGAAGCGTAGCCATGATTTTACTGCAAAGCTCTGCTGAGGAAAGCTGCACTCAGTCCGTGGAGGCAGAGAAAGAGATTGTTCTTGTGTTTTTATCTTATGAAAATGGGCTTTGTGGTCCTTTATAGAGTCCCGTGTGATGGAAAAACTGGCAGCTGTGGTCCTCCAACTTCACTCTACTCTGTGTTTCACATCCTGTCTGTCCTCAGTGGGAGAAATGACTGGTTCCCTTTTTCTTCTGCCATGGGTGTTCAGGGGCACAAGGTCTGATTCATCACAGACACACCACTCAAGCTGATAGTCCCATTATGCTTGTGTTGGAGGAATGAGAAAAGAGTACCATTGTAACTGGGATTACAGCATTTTTCCAGTTATGCTTAAAGACTTGGACAATTATAGGAAGAAACAGTTTTTGTATTGGCATGTTTTCTGTTTGTCAAGATGAAAGTAGGTGAGGTGAAGAGAGAAAAAATGGGACAAAAATCACTAGGTAATGAGGTAAAATGAATTACAAATAATACATGGAACTAACATGATGGGCATTTAATTTAAACAGTTTGGCAGGCAAAGATTAAATGAAAATTTACCTGTAGAACTGAGAACTGTGTTTATAGGATTTACATAGAACTGCTTGATAGTGATTTTGTTCCTGTACTTTCACTTTTGTAAATTACTGTGGACAGACCAGAAACTGAAGTACCATCATAATTCCTCACTAGCACAAGGAAATACAGTGTAAAAAAATTGCCAAGTTCTAATCCAACCCTACTTTTTTAATGATAAGTACATGCACTTTACAGTATTGCAGGCTTCAGGAAGACTTCCCCACATCTCTCCCCACTGTATTCATAATGTCTAGAGAAATCCTCTGATTTTTGCCTTCTGGAAGATCTCTTTGGCAAAGTATCTTAGGAGTATCAGAAACAGGGCAAGGAACAAGTTGGATATCAGCACTCCAGTTTTCTTGGACATTGGCCACATCCTGCTGTCAGATTTTGTATTGAGGAAAAAAAAACCCTCACAGGTCTGAATGGCAAAAAACTTTGAGGTCTTTCATCTTAGGTTGTGCTTTCAGGCAGGATCACCTGCCAGGATTATGGAGACATATTACACCCATGTTAAATCTAGTTCGTTACAGGGATCTTGAGCATTGGTCTTCTAAGGACTAACATATCTATAAAAATAATTTGAAAAAGTGTAGGAGAGAAACTGTTTAACAAGAGGATTTTTAAAGTTTGCTTCAAAGAAAATAGATATGGGAGAAGACACAAAGTACTTTTTCAAAAAAACCAGCAGAAAAGTGGAAGTCTAAGTATGGATGATGAGGCATTATGTAGAAGATGGTCTGGTCTTTGGGAGATTTCTGAGGATGTGCTATGGACAGGCATGAGCTGTAGATTTGTGCATACCAGCAACTCATGACAGCTGATTTAGTACTAACATTGCCTTCTTTGTACATAGCGTGTCCAACATTAGACTGGGTATACCCACACATACTTTTTCACACCTGCATGGAGTTTCTCTAAGGCAACAAGGTTGATCTTCAGATCTGGTATAAGGCTTGATATTTTCTGGCCGCGAATTGGCCATTTGTACTTCCTAAGTATGTAATACCAATGACTATAGCAATAATAATGAAGCATTGTGGGTGGAAGTGCTGTTGGAGTTTCTGTAGGAAATAAGAGACCTCAAAACAGACAACAAAGCTTGGTCTATTTTCAGACCTCCTATGGAGAGACCAGCTACAGAATGCACAGATAAACTGGGAGTGACCATAAAATGATTTCAGTAGGTGACTTAAAATCCAGATAATTTATGAAGGGAATTTGTTCTAAGCGTTCTTTCAGGGAGTTTAGGGAGGCACAGCTCATAGCCTATGTGATAGGAAGATTTGCAGCCCTGTGGTTAATTCAGTCAGTCATCTGCTGCCCTTCAAGGCCTGGCTGAAGTCTTCTGATGATTGGCCTCCTTTCCTCAAGCTCCCACTTCTTCGGTGCACAGCAGTAGGCCAACCTAGCTCGCAGCCAGCAAGCTTTCTGCTCCAGAAAGGCTTTTAGTGAGGAGGGTAACCAAGGCCAAGTTGTGTGAATTATTCTTCACTCATAGTCTGCTCCCAGCTGTCCTCTTTCCTGGCGGCAAGGGAGCAGGCAGGGACTGCGTTGGGCACAAACCCAGAAGTAAGGCAGAACAGTCATTGTGTGTGGGTTTAGTACATCCAGCTTTTCTGGATCCACCCTATTTGGCTGGATCTTTACAGCCTGCAGACAGTGCTGCTCCTGCTGTGGTGTGGAGCTGAATCCCACTGTGGTAGCTGACATGGCTTGATGGGTTTGTTGCCAAATGTACCATCATTTCACTGGTGACACTGAGAATAATTTCTAAACTGCACTGGTGTAGGCACTGTCTCCTTAAAACGTAGATTGGAGGAACAACTAGCAGATTCCTTCTTTTTGCCTGTTTATTTTAGGTCTTAATAGACTTAAGTATTTCAGGACTCTGTAGTAAAATAAATGCCTGAGGGAGTCTGAAATGTTCACACATAACTAGGGTTGGCAGGAGGACAAGAATTCAGTGTCATGAAAAATTTAGCAGGCTTGGCATTCATCTTGATGAGGAACTAAACACAGTTCTTCAGAGATTTTAATGAAAAAAAAGAGGGAGAACAAGTTGCTCTGCTATTAGCTGCAGGCTCATTAGCTGGGCATCACCTGGGAAGGTAGGAGACCCAGCCTTAGTCCTCTGGCCTGAATCAAGCAAAACATTCACGTGTCTTTTCTCTGGTTAGCTGCTGTCTCTGCCGGTTTGTCTCCCTTACATGGCCCAGAAGTTGGGGGTACCATCTGAGATGCCTCTTCAGTAGTAGGTGGGAATAAAGGTAGTTCTGGGTGCCTTCTTGTGTTGAAGAGTTTGTTTGTATTGGTGAGTAGTTGTGGGACAGTCCATAAGAACTGCCCAACTGTCTCTACTTAGACCATTGTTTTTTAAATGTGTCTTGAGTTTGCTTTCATGAAAAGTAAGCAATGACATTACCAGTATTACCTGTGTCTTTGTTATTCCATGTCCCAAAGTCCTGTAAATAATTTCTATGTTTATTTTAGTATGCTAGTGGTTTATATTAAGTGGCATAATTCATTAACTAGTGCTACAATCAACATGCCAACGTGTTCTTGTCTTGATAAATTTTTAGTGGAATTTTAGTGGACTAAATTAATGAATTTGTAACAGAAAAGGGGTCTGAAACTTTTTAATTGTGATGTGAGGCAAAATAAAAAGAGTGTCCATTAACTAAATAAAAGACTAAGGAAAGGTAAGAGGGAAGAAGGCAGAGGCAGAGATTTCCGTGGTTGTAAAAGGGAAGGCCAAGACATTGGGAATCCTTGTCTCTAGGATGTCACAGATGTAGGTGGCACTGCCTTGACTTCACATATGTTGTGCAGTTCTCAGGGGTTAGTTGCCTGCTGGCTTCGCAGCATTCAGTTCATATCCTTTGCAGGGGATAGGAGGCATGCAAGACAAAAATATAGTATTTTGCAAAGCAAACAGGAGAGAGAACATGCATTTCTGCCCTCAAACTGGGATCCTGGTACGAGATGCCTGAAGTAAGAAGATAATTTGGTGCACTCTGTCCAGTAAATTTACATTCAACTCGCATGACAGCCCCTCCTTCAAAGGCTGGTTTTTTGTTTTGTTTTTATGGATAACATCAATGAAGACTATTTTGAGCTGGGGGTGGGAGGGGAAGAGCTGAATGCATTTTAATCCAATAGATTCCATGAAAAGAGACTGTAACCATAAAAACGTCAAATAAAGCAGTTGTGTATTACTGTTTATAATGAATTGTTTTCTGCTTTTTCTGCTAATCAGGCATTTTCATAAATCCATTTTCCTTCCAAATGGATATGTTGTTATTCCCATGGAGCAGCTGCAGTAACATATCGTATTGCATGTTAGGATTTTTTCTTTCAAATGGAATGATGTATGAGTCATTTATGCCTAAAACATAGTAAAACTTATTATGCCGTCGTTCATACCACATCTTCTGAAGTAAATAGATCCAAAAAGACGCTTGCAGTGAAAGTTGGATTCCTGAGAGTTTTTATGGGCTGATGAATGTTATAGGCTGATGTATCATTTTTATTCAGAAGACTTTTCTGTATGGTTCTTAATATCACTGCCTGCTCACCTCAGCACACGTAATCTTAACATCAGTGTGGCAGAGGGCTTTGTATTAAACTGCATTGATTAACAGCCTCCTCTAGTCACAGGATCTGACTTTGAAGTATCCTGTGATTTGTTTTCTGCTTGTGCATGTAAAGATTCTGACCAAGAATTGACTTTGCAGGCTGTAACTGCTTCAGAAACATATAACAAATGGTAACTGCATCAGAAAACACGTAACGAATGAGTATTTGGACCACTACCATACCTCAAAGATAAATAACAAATAAAAACAAAACACAAAAAAAAAGGTATCTCAGATAACTGAGCCAGAGAGCTAAGACTATTCCTTTGTCTTTTTCTCTTCACGTAGAAACCATGACACTTCAAGTGTAGGAGGCTAATTAAAGTTCCGTGTAGTAAGAGCAGCTGCATCAGAAAACTGCATGTGTGTTAGGCATTAGGACAAAATTAATGAAATGTGGGTAAACCTGTTTTCAGTTCTGTGTTTCTTTTTTCTCCGTGCTTATAAATTGCATTTTATAAGGCCTGATCCTTTCAGAATGAGCATCCTTTAAGTGTTCCTGCATAATCTCTTCCTTACATAGTGCTGCGTTATCAAGCATCATACAAAATTAGTTGTTTTGTGTTGAGCTGCATGCGGACCAAGTCAAGCCATCAGTTGGCTTTTTCAGGAGCTGCTCTCATAATTGGTTGCATTACATCTTTTTATAACAGAGGCATTGTGTGAATACAAATGTAACCTTGGCCAAGAACCTGTTAAAAAGTGTCTTTTTCAGAGGGGAAAAAAACCTAGTCAAGTAAGAAATTTGTTCGCGTCTTTTCGTATCAGTAAGTACTTTGGTAGATTTTTTTGGCAGTAGAGATTCATGAAGGTTGATGGGAAGGAGTGGATAGTCCTGGAAAGCACATGCCATAAAGTATATCGGGAATTTTAGTTTTACAGGACAGGGCTTCCAGACCAATTCCTCTAGATGCTTTCTCTGTAGTATCTGGTTTTTATCTGGAAGCTTTTGCTGGTACTGAGGGGGGCATCTTGAAAGTAGAATATGTCAACATTAATAATTTTTCAGGAGCTCAGAGACTTGTACAGCTTCTACTGGCAATCCTACTGTTTAGCTGAAGAGAAGTTGTTTCAGAGTTTGCAAAGCACTCAGACAACAATTTCCTTTCATCTCTTTTCAAAGAGGTGGATAACCTCTGCCTGCCGGCAGATATGGATGGCCCAGCTGGCGTGTCCCTTGTCCCTGGACCAAGGCCCAAGAATTCTGGAAGCAGCTTGGTAAAGAGGGTTTGTTACCCTTGGCTCCAGTCAGGCGTAAACAAGTATTTTGTCTATTTTGGAAGTTTCCTTATATGTATTTTGGCCCAATCTTTTGGGCCTTTTCTATTTTCTTTGAGATAAAACCTCTTCACATTAACTGGTGTGGTTTACTTTGGTTTTTACTATTCTGAAGTGGTCAAGTTGGCAAAGAAATAAAGATTATGTTATTACTGCTGGATTTTATAGCTAATATTTCATGAAACTTTATTAGAACCCCCTTTTGTTCATTAGCTCATAACTTTATGAAAAGCAGCTTTGGACTGAAATTTTCTGTGTTCAGTCTGAGGCCAAAGGTATTTTTTTACCTTCATTCATCATTTTCTGTCCTACCCAAGCTAATGTGGAGGCTTTGTATATTTTTTTAAGAACTGTTAAGTCTGTATTCTTTTGAACTTGAATGGATAACTAACCCTATTTGAAATTTATGGTTTTAAATTGTACATATTGCTAGAGCACTTATCCAGTCCTGCAAAGTGTAAACACAGGTAAAATGTTAAAAAATTAAAAGCTATCAAATAAAGGGTTTATATAACTAGTCAAAATATATTCTATTTTAGATAGCAATAATTTCTTACGGTGGAAGAGTGACTAAAAATATGCGGCTTTGTAGCACTTCACAAAATTTTCTCATCAGCTGAGACATTATTGCTTATATATTCAGGCAAAAATAGGGGACTTTGTGGGTTTTTTGTTTAATGCTGAATTTCCAGAGACACCTAAATAAAGAGTCCAGCTTTCTCTCAGTTCTCAGTACCCTATAGTTTTTATTGTTCTTGGTTTTCTAAATAATTCCTCAACGAGATTAGGCTTTGTCAAAAATCTGGCCCCAAAATGCCACCCCTGGCCCATTTCAACGCTGCTGCCTTAGCGGCTTTGGTAGTGAGCTGACTTCAGTGATCATGCAGTGGGTTTTCATTTAAGCTTTCCAGCTTCTTGCCTGTGGTGGTCTATTTGTTTCTAAAGTAGAAACATTTTCTCCACATGGGCAAAACTGATAAGTTCTCTTCCAGCAGAGAAATAAATTACATACTAGATATAATGAGACATCAATGTCCAGTAAATGTCCCGTTGCTTGTAAGAGTAGTACTGTGTGAGACAACAGTCAATAATTTTCTGGTAATTCTCTAATTCCTCCCCTCCCCAAAATTCCTTTGTTAAGGAGTTACATTTAATGTAGCAGAAAAAAGCCCTAACAAGAAATAAAACTTGAAAGTGCTGCAGGAAGGGAAGGGCTTTTGAAAATGAAGCAGCAAGGAACTAACGAAAATACCTATTTCAGCGGTGTTACCTTCAGGCCCTTCAAGACTTCACCGCTGGTTAGGTAAGTTTGATGTTTCATTGGCAGGACTGCTTTCTCCTTTCCCATTGCTAAATGCGCGCTTCTGTAGGCACGGCGTGATTCTTTAGTGTTATGGGAAATTCTATTGGTTTGCCTCAGTTTATTGGGAGAAGGCAGGGAGCAGCAGCATGATGTTTTAGTGCCCATGGAAGGCTCTGGCAGTAGTGCTGCTCGTTCTGATGGCTGCTGGACATTGTGCTGGTCCCTGCAGAGCCGTGCTGGGAGGCACACGGAGCTCGTGGGGGAGTGTGTGCCACTGTCTGGGGCAGCTTGCAATCAGAAGCTGGTGAAGATGGCAACAGTCATTGTATCCTTCCTTCTTCTCCTTCTCTTCCGTCTCCTGCTCTTCTTTTGCAATGCCACAGTCCTAGTCTTTTGAAATAGCAATGATCCAAAAAATGCAGCTCACAGGGATATAAATAACCTCACTAGAAGAACTAATTGGTTAGAGCATGGTGCTAATAGCGCCAAGGTCATGGGTTTGATCCCCATATGGGCCATTTACTTGAGACAGACTTGGTGATCCTTGTGGGTTCCTTCCAACTCAGGATATTCTGTGATTCTTGTGAATTATAAGAAACAAGATTTTTTTTGTAAGGTTTATAGAACACTTTTTCAGCAGTTTGTTGCTCTTTGTTCGCATCTATCAAAATCTCTTTAAATTGCTGTTTCCTTCTGAGAAAACAAGTCATATTCTGTGGTCTGCAAGCATAAGCAATTTGATGTCATTAAGAGCTTCTCTGGATGCTTTTTTCAAAGATGTTGTTCCCTTTATGGCAGACTGCAAGGCAGTGGCCACACTGGAAGCAAAAGTAGGCAAAACCGGTATCCCTGTCATTGCTTAGACTGCTTTTCTCATATAGGACCCAGTAGAATTAAGAAAACCAAATTTAGTTAATTAGTATTTGATTTCATTCCTCTTTAGACTGCTTCTTACAGGGGTGGGAGGAATGAGGGTGGGAAATTACCTGATTCTAAAAACTTAATGATTTGTGAATCATTCTCAGAAGGTTTATTTCCTCTATAAGAAGCCTCTCTCCCACTCCCTTCCAAAAAAGCCTTCAAGTTGTCTTGTACTCTTCAAGATGCATTTCCTGTCCTATTCCAAAGAGATATTTTCTGCCCACCCTAATTTAGCCCAAAGCAACTGTGAAAATACAAAGTGCATCGACTGCCACTGAGTCATGTTGGAAGAATGATAAACCAGATGTGACATGGCTCAATCCATTTCACCCCTAATAACAAAAAGTCATGGATAGGAAGAACAAAGAAGCATTTCTTCAAAGGTTACTTTTATAGGTGATTACTCTTTATGAATTGCCATCTGAAAGAGTATCAGCATCCAGAAAAATTACAGTCTTTTACAAAGGTCAGGATTGAGAGTGCAAATTTGGTAAACACTTCAGCGTCATTGCTGAGTGAATATAAGACAGACTGAGAGCGGCTATCCTTCCTACATTGATTATAGTATATGCCAGCTGCTCCATTTTTGATGCTTGGTTCCATTTCTGGAAATGCAGGAAAAAAACCAAAACCTGGCGGGTTTTTTTCCTGGTTTTAGCTTGTGTCTGTGGTGTGTTTATAGTTTGGGTTTTTTGAACATGAAAATCCTGGCAGGTTTGTGAGAAGGGCTGGTTACGTTCTTACAGCACTGTGTGATGCTTAGTTTGTTTTGCGTGTGAATTGATGAATAGGGAGGAGAGAGAAAGACTGGCTGCACATTCTCACTACCCAAGAGATCTCTCCTGCCCTTTCCTCACCCCCGTGCAATGGTCTGTGAAGCAGCAGGCCCAGGCAGATGTTCACAGCCATGTAGGGCTCTGACTGACGCAGCAGTGACTGGCCGTGCACGGGTGCCTTCTGCATTGCACAGGTGCACAGCTGTGCATGTGTGCCTGCATGTAGAGCAACCATGCACCTCTGCAACTTGGCCGTGCTTGAGCAGGCACCAGCTGCTGTGGTAGGAAAGGGACAGGTTTGTGGCCAAGTGACACAGGACCCAGATGGGGACCCCAGGATCTTGCCTGCGTGCACAGTCCAAGTGCTATGCACCCTTGGAGACAGAATCACAGAATCACCAGAAGAGACCTTCAAGATCACCAAGTCCAACCCATGCCCCAACACCAACTCAAACCACGGCACTGAGTGCCACATCCAGTCTCTTTTTAAACACATCCAGGGATGGTGACTTCACCACCTCCCCGGGCAGACATTTCCAGGATTTTGTCTCTCTTCCAGTAAAAAACGTTTTCCTAACATCCAACCTAAATTTCCCTTGGCGCAGCTTAAGACTGTGTCCTCTTGTTCTGTCGGTTGTTGCCTGGAAAAAGAGACCAACCCCCACCCAACTACAACCACCTTTCAGGTAGTTGTAGAGAGTGATAAGGTCACCTCTGAGCCTTCTTTTCTCCAGGCTAAACAACCCCAGCTCCCTCAGCCGTTCCTCACAGGGCTTGTGTTCCCAGCCCCTCACCAGCCTTGTTGCCCTTTGGACGTGTTCAAGTGTCTCAACGTCCTTCCTGAACTGAGGGGCCCAGAACTGGACACAGCACTCCAGGTGCAGCCTCACCAGTGCCGAGTACAGGGGAAGAATGACTGCCCTGGTCCTGCTGGCCACACTATTCCTGATACGGGCCACGAGGCCGTTTGCCTTCTTGGCCACCAGGGCACACTGCTGGCTCATGTTCAGTCAGCTGTCAACCAGTACCCCCAGGTCCCTTTCTGCCTGGGCACTGCCCAGCCACACTGTCCCCGGCCTATAGCGTTGCAGGGGGCTATTGTGGCCAAAATGCAGGACTCAGCACTTGGACTTGTTAAACTTCATCCTTCTGGCTGTTATGCTGAAGCTACTATGTGCTGGCTGCCAGGGCTTGCAAGTTGGTTGCAAGTGGTACTTGGCTGGGCCAAAACGGCAAGTGTGCAACTTGTACAGCTGGGTCGGTGGTTGAGCTGGTGTCTCCTTGTCCTGGCTGTGCTGTATGAGACTCCCATCACAAGGCAGAGGAGTCTGAATCCCAGCAGATGCTCTAAATGGAGAGGTGACATTTTCATGTGAGAACTTCTATGTCTCAAGTGAAGATAAGAGTTAATCAGAATATTTTGCAATCTGGCATTGATTTCAGCTTGCTTCTGTCCAAAACTGCACCCCCACCCCTCCAAAAAAGAGGAATGTTTTTCTAAAAATACGGAGTCCTATCACTTAGAATGCTTTTCTGAGTAGAAGGAAGATTTTTACTCTTCTGGAAATAGCTCTCTGTTCCCTTCCAGTATTTTGCATGCCTACTTTTAATTTATATTGGGGGAAATAAAGTGGAAGATTCAGTTGAGTTGAGCAGAATAGCTCCTAAAATATAAAACCTGGATGCTAGAGATGCTTGAGATTTTAGTTCAGTTTATGGACTTTCTGCCTAGGTGAGTGGACCTTTGCTCTGCACCTGGCTCTGAATTTATAAGGTGATTCCTTTTGAAAATAAGAGTAGTAATAATTTTTTTAAAAAAAAGGTGTAAGAGCTATGCACTTTGGTTAGGATACTCTGTCAGTTAAGGCTCAGATTCTGCAATTTCTTTACAGACAAAACTCCCATTTAAAGCAAAGATGAGCACTGCCCGAACTCAGGATTGAAGAAGGAGCTGTTATGGTCATGCAACCTGACCCCTGTAAGAACAGGGCACTCGTTTTCATTTAACAATCTGCTGAGCAGCAGCTGTTAACTTTTTGAAACAATCAAAATATAAAGTGTTTGCATCAGAAATGAGTGTCAGTTCTAAGTCATAACCATTTTCCTTAGGAAATCTTTCTCTTTTTTAGAAGATAATTACCAGTTTTATATTACAGACTCTGGTTATTATACTACACTTCCAAGAGGAAAAAAAAGACAAATTACAGTATTTCAGGCCAGTATTTCTCTTCTTTCTAATGGATTACTTTTGTTTTTCAAAGCAATGTCCTTTGATTATAGTCTTGCAAAGTTTTAACTTTCACAGACCTCAGAAGCAGTTGCACCTTTGTGAGTTAGGATACCTGTCAACATAATACATCTGTTTTGTTTAGAAGTACTAACTTGTCGAGGAAATCTAGGAAAAGTAGGTGTCATTTGTGTTTAAAGTTTGCATCTGACATGAAGGCACAGTTCATCAGGACTCAGAAGTATTTGAAACTTCAAAAGTACACTTCCCCATTCATAGGTAAAAGGGTCATTATCCATTTTGCTTACAAATAAAGCTAAACATGAACAAATGGAAAATCCACAGTAGATCACAAGCATCATTTCTATGCATTTGAAAGCATTTATTTTTAAAAGAGTTCTTGCCATGTGGTTTCTTCTCACTGCAGTGTTTTTCACTATAGATGGATTTATACAGTCTTATTTATATATGTGTATATATTTGGAAGACTGTCTATGCATGTATTTCCTTGGGGAAATCTTCACAGTAGCTACAATGGTTGACTCTGGTATAAGTAGATAAAGAGAACTGTGTTGGTTATAAATAATTGTTCTTTGTGTGCTATGCAACAGCACTTCTTGGTAGTTCCATTTGCATGTAGAGTATTAATTAAGAGATAACTGTCACTGCAGGTTGGCTGCAGAAGGCTGCAGGATCCAGCAGAGAGATAAATGCCAATGCCAAGTCATACAGGTTGGAGAGCATACAGGAAGTCCATAATGAAAAATTAGTTTAAAATTAAAACTCACTTATTACTAACTTACTGTGTTTTATGCCGAGATGAAGAGGTCCAAAATACAGTCGTTAAAGGTTGTACATACCAGGTGCGGGAGTTTGGGGGTTTTTAGGGGCTTTTTTTCGTCAATCTACATGTGATACACTGGAAATGGAAATTTTGGGACGTGATCAGTAAACTTGTTAGGAGGGTATAGGTGCCCTTTTTAACAAGAGTGTGTACAGCTTTCAGCACGCTAGGAAGTCCTAGAACAGATTGCAAAGAGTCATCTCAGCTTGATTCAGAAGGCTTCTAAGTGTCCTTCATGTTTGAAAGTGTTTTGGTTTCTAATTAATTTAGCCAGAAGACATGTTATTTCTGACCTTCAAAAACCACTGCCTGTCTCATCCAAGTTTTAAAAGATCCTTAAACTGTTTTATTAAAAAAAAACCAAACAAAAATGAAAACAAAAAAAAACTCCTGCAACCTGCCTTGTCCTGTTGTGAGCAGCAAAGTTCAAAACAGAGATATATAGCTATTCTTAGTGACCCATTATACATATAACATGTTTTTCCACAGTATGGGGTATGGGTTTGGGTTTATATGACATAATAGTGCCACGTAATATAACATGAATCTTCATTTCCGTGAACTCACCAGCAAAAATCCCATTAATTTCAGGAAAGAGATATCTACTTTGCAATTTGTAATTTAATACCATTTTCTTACTGACACTGAAGTCAGTAAAAATCCCTTTACCACTTCAAAAATAAGACTCTCCTTCTGTGGGTTTGAGATGCAGATAGAGGAATTTTTTTCTTCAGTCTCAGTGACAAGGGCTGCCAACACTGTGGAAAGAAAAACGCACTGTTCTGCCATAGCTAAACAGCCTAAACAGAGCTGTCTACTGTTGTATTGCTTTAAGCAGCCATCAAAAGTTGTATGTAAGGTGGATATAGGATTTATGTAACCTGATTGAGATGAAAATAATGGCCCTTCAAATTTTTAGAGTGAAATTACTTTTTCAAAATATGTAACTTGCAATGCATCTTAAGGAAGTAATTTGAGAATGCCAGGTTTTTAGGGACAATCTAGATATATGAACAAGCCGTCTGCATTAAAGAAATTAATGAAGCAATGAGAACTGTACATTTTTAAGGTCGTGTTTCAGCTCAGGAAAGTTTTTGTTGCTTCATGAATTATAGTCAGAAAAACCTGATTTATAATCAGAATAGAAAATAAACAAGGTTTTTTTCTTCTTAGAGTCATTGCCAGCAAAATCTCTCTGTTTTAAGAGTTTGAATCTGGTGGGAAGATTTTATAAGTGCATATGTTTTAGGACTCCTCAGAAGCTCTGGGTCATCTTATTTCAGCCTGCCTACCCTGCAACAGCAGGAGATCATTACTGCTGCTTCTCTCCCATCCCACTTTTCTCCTAAATACCATGTTCCAAAAGTGTCTAATACTGTTTTCTCTAAAATACATCTAGTGGAGATGCAGCTGATCCAGGCACCCATTGGCGCTGTTGAAGCAAAGTGCTTCTCCAGCACGTGATGACCTATAAAAGATGAAAGCTGAGCAGTTGTTGGGTTTATTCTTCGTAATACCATGTAAATAAGCTTAAATGCTGCAAATAGCTTGTTTGTTTGTTCGTTTGTTTTGTGGTTTTTTAGGGGAAGGCAACTTGTGCATAACTCTAAACCGTGGGTTGTGGCCAGGTAGAAGTGCCTGAGGCTCTGGGGTTGAAGGCACAGCTCTGCCCTGCTCTGCCCTCAGTCCTTCCCACACCCTGCAGCAGCCCCACTCCACTTCCCTGCTCTCATACCCGTGGTGTTAGGCAGCACCAGCTGACAGAGGCAAAGCATTAGACTTAGTTAAGCCTTAATATACTTAAATACAGAAATTCCTATGCATTACTACCAGTCCATTGTTGCAGTCTTCCCCACTGTTTATTTGCTATCTTTTTATGAGTTGCACTTAACTATACTTGTTCCTTTGAGCTTTTCCATATGTGACATCAGTTCTGCTTCTAACTTCTAATTTGTGCCATCTTTTAGGTCAATGCTGATCATGGCAGAGAACACTGCAATTTTTTTTTTTTTTACATAATTACCTTGTACATATGTATTTAATGTATCCATTATTAGCTCAGGTGTATTTCTTTTGTAATGTTCTTCTTACAACCAATTTTCTTGGTGTTTTGCTTTCTTCGGGGACTCATATCCTTAGCAAATGTATTCACCTCCTCACATATTGCTATATTGAATCTGTTCCTACTGGAGTTTGCCTATATTTTGCATTTTCATGTAAGATAATTTTTTTTAAGTACATAAAGATCATTTAAAGTCATATCTTTTCAATTATGAAAATGCCAACAAATTAAAGTGTGTTTTTCCTTGTAACTGACCTAAAACTTGAGATTTAAATACTCTTAAGTCCGGTACATTTGCCTGTGAAAAATAGCTTACTGCTGAATCAAGTGCACATATTAAGAACTTTTGCTTTTTTAAAATACGGGCAAGAAGG
Source organism: Edolisoma coerulescens (assembly GCA_013397115.1). Lineage (NCBI taxonomy): Eukaryota > Metazoa > Chordata > Aves > Passeriformes > Campephagidae > Edolisoma > Edolisoma coerulescens. The sequence continues at coordinate 134,495 of VWZW01005505.1, read as the reverse complement.
TCAAAGCAGAACAGCAAAATGTTTTGCTAGGTGGATACCAAAAGAAGCAGAATGGGGAGAAAATCAAAGGTTGTATTTTTGTGGGTTTTCTTAGTCTGAAATATTCTTAGCGATGTATGCCTCTCAGCTGTATGCAGAAAGTGTTACAATCAATCAAATTGGCTTTTGTCATACTTAATGATTTTTATGATTTATAAATGAGCTTGTTAAGACTTCAGTAAGAGATATTGCCAAATATTTTTAAATGCCTTTCATTCCATGTAAAAAAAGAATTGGAAAGGAATATGCACATCATTTATGATTCCTCTAGAAAGTGTGTTAAGTATTTTTTTTTTTTAATGTGTAGCTTATTCTATAAATGGCAATATAGATAGCTATCTCTCTTTTCACTTGGAATCAAAGAGGAGCTCACTGCAAAGATCTGCCGGTGCTGGATGAAGTTGTGCAGAAATACGTGTCCCAGCTGGTTGGCCTAGGGTTCTTGTGAAAAATTGGCTCATATTGTAGCTGGCTCCCTTTTCTCTGCAGACCATGTAACTTTGTGACAAGAAAGCAGCAAAAGGAGGGCTGAGTGAGGAGAATAGCCATCCTTTATTGGGATGAAGGGGGAAAATACAGTGACAAAGGATGAGGAAGACTCTGAGGTAACTTAATGCCTTCTTTGCCTCAGTTGTTAATAGTAAGACCAGTTGTCCTCAAGGTCCCCAGCCCCCTGAGTTGGAAGACAGGGATAGGGAGCAGAAAGAAGCCCCTGTAATCCAAGAAGGAATAGCCAGTGACCTGCTGTGCAACTTAGGCACCCACAAGTCTCTGGGGATCAACCAAAGGGTACTGAGGGAGCTGGCAGAAGGGCTCACCAAGCCACTTTCAATCATTTACCAGCAGCCCTGGTTAAGGAGCAATGTCCCAGGTGACTGGAAGTTGGCAAATATGATGCTCATCTACAGGAAGAGCCTGAAGGAGGACCTGGGGAACTACAGACCTGTCAGCCTGATCTCAGTGCCGGGGAAGGTCATGGAGCAGATCGTCTTGAGTGCCATCATGCAACATGTACGGGACAAACAGGGGATCAGGCCCAGCCAGCATGGGTTTACGAAATGCAGGTCCTGCTTGACCAACCTGGTCTCCTTCTGTGACAAAGCGACCCACTTAGTGGATGAGGGAGAGGCAGTGGACGTTGTCTACCGAGACTTTAGTAAAGTTCTTGATACTGTCTCCTGCGACATTCTCCTGGAGAAACTGGCTTCCCATGGTGTGGATGGGTGAACTCTTTGCTGGTATAAAAGCTGGCTGGATGGTCAGGACCAGAGAGGTGGAGAAGGTCATGGAGCAGATCGTCTTGAGTGCCATCATGCAACATGTACGGGACAAACAGGGGATCAGGCCCAGACAGCATGGGTTTACGAAATGCAGGTCCTGCTTGACCAACCTGGTCTCCTTCTGTGACAAAGCGACCCACTTAGTGGATGAGGGAGAGGCAGTGGACGTTGTCTACCGAGACTTTAGTAAAGTTCTTGATACTGTCTCCTGCGACATTCTCCTGGAGAAACTGGCTTCCCATGGTGTGGATGGGTGAACTCTTTGCTGGTATAAAAGCTGGCTGGATGGTCAGGACCAGAGAGGTGGAGGTGAATGGAATTGCATCCAGCTGGTGGCTGGTCAGTAGTGGAGTTCCCCAGGGCTCAGTACTGGGACTAGGCCTGTTTAAATTTTTTAACAATGATCTGGAGGAGATCAAGTGTGCCCTCAGTCAGCTTAAGACAGCACCAAGTCGGGGAGGAATGTTCGTCTGGGGGTAGAAGGTTCCACAGAGGGATCTGGACAGGCTGGATCAATGGGCTGAGGCCAATTGTCTGACGTTCAACAGGGCCAAGTGCTGGGTCCTGCACTTGGGTCACAACTCCATGCAATGCTACAGGCTGGGAGAAGAGTGGCTGGAAAGCTGTCTGGCAGAAAAGGACCTGGAGATGCTGGTCGGCAGCCAGCTGAACATGAGCTAGCATGTTCCCTGTGTCAGGAAGGTCTAGCTTGAATATTAGGAAAAATTTCTTCCCTGAAAAGGTGGTCAAAACTTGGAACAGGCTGCTCAGGGAAGTGGTTGAGTCTCTGTTCCTGGAGGTGTTTAACAGACGTGTAGATGTGGCACTTACGGACATGGTTTAGTGGTGGACTTGGCAATGCTGAGTTAAAGGCTGGACTCAATGATCTTAAAGTTCTTTTCCAACCTAAGTGATTCTATGATTGTAAGACCTGCCTGCCAGAATTAGGTTTATTTATAAAAAGTTCTATAATTTCCTGGTGGTGTTACAGCCCTAATCAACTGATTTTTGCAGTAGCAGAGATCTATCTCCGCTGAGTGTGGTAGTGGGAGCTTTGCTAATATCCTCGCACTTCCACCCCACACCCGACACATGGTATTTTCTGAACTGAGGAGTTCAGTAGGCCAGGGCACTCAAGTGATGCGTGTTCTGGATGGCTACCCATCAGTGTAGTGCAGCGTCAGCGAGCCATGTAGCACTGAGACAATTAATAGATTTGAATAAATGAGGGAATTTACAAAACTATTAAGGAACCTTGGCCATGATGCATTTTCAGTCAACGTGGTATTTTGTATGATTATGATTTGTGCAATCAAGGCTCTGTTATGCCTGCAAGTTAATGAGTGTAAATTGAGAAGGAGAAAGGAAGCATATTGAGAAGTGTTGTGTATAAAGTGCAAAGATACTACTAAGATGCTGATTTGCTTCAGACAGTACATACACATCTGGAACATATCTCCTCTCTAGTAAGAGACATCCAAAGCAAGTAAAGGAGATTTGTTCCAAGATTAAAAAAAAATATTTCAAAAACCTCTCCTTTTTTTTTCTTGGAACTATTCAAAAAATGAAATATAATGGCTACCTAAATCAGTTTGAGTATATAATAAATAATGTATTAAATATTCCATCTAGAAATAACCATAAATTCAGGTTACTGAAGCAAGCAATGTGAAAAATCAAGGTGTAGCAAGAAAATTTTTTGGCATTTTATCTCAAACTAGATAATATGCCCACTCCCTACTTCTAAATTCACAAGTTGAGCCCTGTAAAATGTCGTTCCCCCATCCTTGTTATTTCCCTGATTTTAAACCTTGGGTTTTACACAGGAGTTACGACTAATAGTAAGCGCTCACTTTCCTTCCAGGACCAAGCCTGCATCTTAAGTTGTAATTATATGTGTTACGCTGTTTGCTACAAGAAGGGCTAAATGATATGTGGAAGTATTAAGTAAAGAGTTTGTGGTGAGGCTGCCATAGGTTTCTTCCCAGGGAAGCCAATTGGTTAGGACTTGGCAACATGTTTTAGAGATATTTAAGATACTATATGATGGGATAAACTGAATACGAAAGAAAGAAAATAATAATTAGCATGAGTCTAGCAGTGTACAAGGGAGGTGGAGGGAAGGTTATTCAAGCTACTGGTGCCAGTATGATTTATTGTATTAAAATTAACATTGAGAAGCACAGCACCTCTTCAGCATAACAATACAACTAAGTGCCATAAAACCAAATCATTATATGATGAAAAAAAGTCCCTTTTCCTCTAATTTAAATTTAGATTTATAGTTATGAATGATAACCATGCAGGTTAATCTAATTTTGGTTTTAACATAAATTATGTAATAAAGTTTCTTCATATTCTGGTACATTCCCCACCTACAGGCAGCATAACACTTTATTCCAAAGTAATCCAGCAGCCTTACTCTGAGTAAGATCTGTGCTCACTAAAGACTATAAAGAACCCATATATTCACAGGGTGGATTAGGTAACTCTTTCTCTGCTGCATTCTGGCCTAATTATTGTTTCATTGAAGGACTAAGTGCATTGTTATGATGTCATAAGGCTTTATTTGAATCTGTCTTCCTCCATGATGACTTTAGGATACTTTCAAGATGCAGAAATGGGATGTAGTCATTGTGTATGCATGTTTTAAAACAACTTGTGCAGATGGGCACAAGTTTGACAGGTGAAACATTTTGATAGGTTTTAAATAGCGTATGTGTCTGAGAAACACTGCTGAAAACTAAAAGTTCTGTCAGAGTAACTCCTGTGGTAGAAATTTACAGCGGAGAGTTTCCCTGTATGTGTGAGCTTGGAAAACTGGTCCTGTTTCTCTGTCTCTGTGCCTGCTTATCTGTATTATTTTCTTTTATTAGTACATTTTAGACAGGAGTATCCCACAGAAAGAAGCAATCTTGTATGATAAACACTGTTCATTGAAATATCAAGTCATGGCATTGTGTTATGGTTTTTAAAGCACTTAAACCAGTTTATTTCAGGCAATTGTCATATTTTCTTTGTCCATCTTTTTTTCTTGTTTGAAGTAGAATATTCGCCTTTTGGTGATACAAGAAATAAATTATTTGTTTTTCATATGATATCTTGACCCATATTTTAAATTCTTTTTATTTTTTTTATAGGTCCTCCCATGCCATCCTCCTCATCTAGTCCATCAGTTACTGAACATTTACACTCCCCTCCTCCATCACCCAATCTCCATGACAACCAGAGGTGGTTATTAAGTAATAATGCCAGCCAGCCAGTTCAGGACTCTGATACAGATGAGGACTATACTGCCGGCTCATTTGTAGTACAGACCGGTGCTAATCCAGTATCTGTCCCAGGTCATGGTAAGAAGAGGACACTTTGTCCATAGTTTAAATACCGTTTTATTTTCCATCCTCTTAAGAAATTGTGTAAGAAAACTCAAATGTATCAAAATGACTCTGTATTTTAAACTGGTTTTCCCTTAAATGCTGCTAATTGTTTCTGTTTTACTGTAATATAAGCAAGAGTAGAAAATAACTGCTAATATATAAAAGCTCATTGGAGTAACAGGCAATGCTTGTGTGAAGCAATCCCTATTAATGATTTATTCTGTAATGTAGCTTTTAGCAAGTGAATAACCTTTAGTTGTACTTTTTAAAGGGTAGGCTGAAGTTGGTTAAACTGTCATGATATTTAGCTTCAGAATAATGTAAAAGTTGTCTTTTACAACCTCATCAAGTTCAGCAGGTTCTAGCCGTTCCTATCATTTCCTAAGGGAAGGAGAGCAGGATTTTTGCTACTGGATAGGGCACTTGAGACTGAGGAAAAAGCTCTGAAGAGGAGATCTGTGTGATGACAGGAGGCAGTGGTGGCTTCTGAGATGTTTCCATGTTTCTCTTCCTTCCAACCAGTATCAGTAAGCAAAAGGAGTGACGTACTTGAAACACCAATGCCTGCTTAACCATCATGCCCAAAGAAACCTCTTTTTTTTCTCTTTTTTTTTTTTTTTTTGAGATGAGAAAATATATTAGCCACAAGTTTACATTTTTGTTGCATGACATGACTGAACAGATTTTCTTGGTGTAGGCAGACTGGAAGAATAATTTTTTAAATTCACAGCCCTTCTCAGGTAGATCAGCAAAGCTTGGAACAAGTCACTTCACATTCTAAGAACCATTTCTGTCTTTTGATTGTTAAAATTTCACCTACAGATGAACACTAGAGGGAGTTTGGAGAAATATTTTTCTGCAGATTGCACATCAACTGGTTGGACAGAATTATTTTGCCAAGCAAAACACTAACTTTGAGCTTCTCTTCCTAACTTTGAGTGGAATTTTGGTTTTGTGTCTAAAAGGCCAGTCTGCTAAGAGCAGTCATGTATGTGAATTTGACACATTTGGATTAAGATCTTTAAATTTAATGATGATAACTTTATTATTGCATGTTCAACTTGCTCAGTATTTAATCTGTGAAGAACTCAAAAAAATGGTCATGCATTGTCATAATAGGGTACGTTACCTTTCTTTTATGTCTGGGAATATGAAATCTGTTAGAAAATGTATGCATTATCCAAAAGGTAGCCTGATTTAGTTCAATAAGTCCATATATTTAGATTACTATATCCTCCAACCCTTCCTTTATAAATGAAAAATGCAGAAGCAAGGCTTTCTGCTAAAAATTTTGAATAGTTGGGATGATCTGCTTGCATCTCTTCTTAGGAACCTAGTAAGTCTTCATCATTCCTCTAGGTTTTAGTATTTTTGCTGCTTCTGAAATTTTGAACAGTTGCTTGCCAGTGAGTTTACCAACCTTCAGGAATGTTCCTTAATCTGTTTCATCCTAGACTAGCTAAATTAATTCCATCTAATCCCATGTCAAGTCTTGGCCTTTTAGCAGAACAATGTAAGAGGCATTTTGATTAGAAGTAGGACAGGAGTTAGCACCATGGTATATGTTGAGACAGTTGTTCTTTGTAAGACTTCTGCTAAGCAGGAGGAAAACCCAGCATACTCTGCAAGTATGTGTTCATTTTCCTTTTCCCTCTCTCTTCCCAATATTCTCCCCTGTCTCCTCTATCTGCAGATGTCTGATATTCACCCCTTCAGTGTATATATGTAATAGAAGCGTTTGCAGTTCCTGTTGTCAAATGATCTTTCCCCAAGATGAGACTTGTTTTTAGAAGTGCTTCAACTTGCTAACCATGTATACTGTGTATATAGTGATTGCCATGATTTAAGTCAGGCTTGTTGGTCTTCTGCTGGATAAGGAGAAGATCAGAGGTGTTCAGGTAGTGGACTTGCATTTCCACAATCAGCTGCAGGATCAGGGTTTGTGTTACTGGAAGAAAGATTTCTTTCGCTCAGCACATACATGAATATTGCTTGGATTATCTAGTTGATTTGCTTATGGTTGGTTTCTCATATCATATGCTTATGGCCTGTTGATGGGAAAAAAGTATGTTCTTTGTAAAATAGGGAAAAGCAGAGTTCAATAAGTTAGCTACAACTTTCTTCTACTTGATGATGTGCAGTGTTGTGTAGCATTGCACTGCAGTATGTGGATCTCTCCAAATTTACCCTATCAAGTAAATATCATTTAATTGTGGCCTTTAGTATGCTATTATTTGATTATTGCATTTTCTTTAGCTAAAATGGTAAGTAATGCAGCATGTGCAGCCCTTTCACAGAAAGAAGGGGGTTTTTTCACCAGTTGTCTTTTCTCTTGCATCTTCACATAAGCTTTCAATGCTATCTAATCCTAATGGGTTCAAAGTAAGTCCAGTGCCATATTCCAGATGACTTTGTCCAGCGTTTGTGCTGGCAGAGAGGAGGGGATCACTGCTAAACCATTTAGGGATAAAAAGGTGCTGACTGAAAACAATTATATTATTGAACTGCTTTCAGTTATATTGAGTTTATTTGAATAGCAAGTTTAAGTAACATCTTCTTAGTCTATTCAAACATGTGATTGTTTTCCTTTAGAATGAGTTCGTTTGATCAATGTAGTTTATTTGATCAGCTCACTCAAAATTTAAAGGATCTGAATATGTGTGTAGAATTACATTATTTAAGATATTTGGGTTGATTAGCTTGTTTTGTTAACCAATGGGAATTAGCTTCCTTTTCTGGAATTAGCTAAAAGAGAAAAGAGAATTAATAAAATGAGTTATCAAATGCTTACCATGTGAGAAGGTAAGGTCTTCATGGAGGTATTACTAGTAGCTTTAAAAATTCAGATCAAGTGAGGGCTGTTGTGGACAGTTTAACAGGAATCATTTAAGTTCTATAAGAGCAGTGTGTTAATAAGTTGTGAAATTCAGGAGGAGATAAATTTTAGGACCATCAGCTATAACTCTTCTTTTACATAGCATCTCTGATTAATTCTACTCGTTCCTCTTCTTCAGGGTGCAGCTCAGTATATGGACTGTTCCAGCAGTCAGCCTGTTTGCCTACTGATATTAGAACAATTTATTTACTGTGTTTATTTTTTAGAAAGAGCAGTAAAATGGTATAGAAGAAAAGGGGACATCTGAATACATATGCAGGGAAATGAAACAGTTGTTTAAGTGAGAGGGAGAGTAGAGTGAAGTAGGAGCTGGGAGGAAAGGATTCTTGAATGTGATTGAGGTAGAGGGTTTCCTTATAAAAAATAAGGGGGTCTGCTTATAAACAATAGAAGTCATATAATATCTGTATTTAAGCATCTTGATAAGTTTCTTAATCTTTTTCCCTGAAAAGTTGTAGATTAGAATTTGAAGGGGAATTTATTGAAATTAGTAGCAGCATATCTTTTAACACAGAATTTAATATAACAAGAAATAAAGTGCTAAATTCTTAGTTTAGGCAGAGTGTATGAAGACAAGATACAGTTAATATTTAATGCCTACTACTGACAATGAAATTGAAGTGTCTGAGTTAGAAACTCAGATTTGAGGATTTTTACCACCTAAATTGGAAATATTATGGGAGAACCATACAATGAAAAATAGAGGAGGATGTATTTCACCGCAGCATTTGTATAGTGCATTTGAACATCAAGGTTCTCATGTTTCTTAATAACAGTTTGTGATGAAAGCTTATCTAATGGGAAGATCTGAAAAAAATTCAATATAATATAAACTGGTTTTCAGTTGTCCTTGATCAAGGAACTGCCAGGTAATGCACAATAAACAAGATTTTGCTCCAGCCACATGGGGATTGCAGATTGATGGGCTTTTCAGTTCAAAATGGCTAAGCCTTCCTGCAAATTTGGAAATCTAGAGCACAACTCTGAATTTAAACTTGTGAAAGAGAAAAAATAATGTAATAAAGCTGGTTGAATGAAAACATATTCCAACTCTCTGCATTCAGAGGTCTCCTTGTAGGACATTTCTCTCTACAGACACCAAATGTGCTGTGGCATAATTCTCCTATAAATTGAGGACTTTAGTTCATGATGACTCATTAGAACTTGATGGGAGAGCTTATACAAAAGTATCTGCCATACAGAAATTATTGTTTTTCTTATCCCACAATGTCAAGAAGCCAAGGTCAGGACCTTCTGCTTTTGTACAAGTACCTGAGAGAATAGGTGCCCAATGCTCAAGCCTGGCACCAGTAAAGACCATATATATAACACATGTACAGAGCATAAGTGTGAATTTTATTAGGTGTTTGTTAGGGGTTTTCTACTCTTCAGATTTTCCCTCCATCTCTCATGTTTTATTTTTCTGCACAGACACCACAATTCATGTATAACCAGCATAACTAAACAATCTGCCTCACTTCCGCCTTTTTCTTTCCACCAAAAGCAAAATGAAATGGAAATGTGATTGGAAGCACACACAGGGATTTGTGTTATAAGTTAGTGGAAGATGCAAGTGACTTTTAAGGCATCTTTTCTTCCTTTGCAGCTCCGGTGAGGGTGGGAAGAGGAAATTGGGATTTCCCCCTTCATACCCAACTACCTTGTGAGAAGGTTGGAAATAACCTATGGATATTGAAAAGGCCCATGGCAAATTAAGTCTTGGCCAACGTGGAAGTACCTTGTGTGGCTTTCTGGTAGTCCTGCTTTAGTGCCTACTAAACACTTCCCAGTCCTTTTTCCATCTCTGTGTTGCCACAGTTATTCCACAAAGGAAACTGCATGTGTTGGTGAACTAGAACTTGGCAGCCAGGCTGTCACCTGCCATGTCATTTCAAAGGAGGACTTCTTTTGATTTCATAGAATATTCTTAGTTGGAAGGGACCCACAAGGATCCCAGCTCTTAAGTGAATGGCCTACACAGAGACTGAACCCACAACCTTGGCATTATTAGCACCGTGCTCTAATGAACTGCATTTTAGTAGTTCGGATTATTGGGGAACAAAAGGAGGAGAAGGGAGCATGGGGGTGTTCTAGGACACAAGGAAACAAACATGAGGTCGTGAAATTGAATGCTTAAAAGCTGTTTGGGCTTTTTTCAGTGAAGTATAAATTTGCTTCTTTTTCTTTTCATCATTCTCAGAACTGGCAGTCATCTGGAATCTCTGAGGGCATCCACATGCCTTATTTTCATTGTTGTCTTACACATTGTTTAATGAGATTTTTATCTCTTATCTCATAATTCGTGATAAATTAAGTTTTGTCATTGTTGTATCAGTACACACAATTTGTCCTGAGGTCTGACACTGGCCCTAAGACATTTTACTTGAAAAATTAACTCAGACCTGTTTGGTTTGAAATAGTCTGTGATAATAAATTAGGACTAATAGTTCAATCAAGGAGGAGTTGTATTGAAGAACATTGTGGGGATATGCTATAATCTTGGTTTTATTTAACGTCCTCATTAGTTATATGGATGAAGGAGTAAAAATGGCACTAAAAATTTCCCAGTGATACTAAATAGCAAGTGTTCTGAGTGCCAGCTAGAGACAAAATGTTAATAGAAGAGGGCAAGGAAAGACCATTAATTGTATAGCCAGAAACTAATAAAATGAAATTAGAACTGAAAAATATAAGCTGGTCTGAAATGCGGAGTATTCAGGAAAAATCTAAGGAGAAATGGTGATAGTTTTAATTAGGCATAAATCTGCAACATGGTCTGACTCACGAGTACAGTTTGAGCTGGGTATGCAAATATCTCAGCAAAGAGGGATTCCTAGACATAGCATCAATGGAATATAAGTTTGGAATTCAGGCATCTTCCTTTTTCGAAGTTCCTTTCAAATTCTCTTATTGCTCTGTATTTTACTGTTCAGAAATATTTGTGTGAAAACAATTATGAGGTTAGAGGTGTTACTATATGGGAATAGGTAAGAGATTAAACTTCGACTCAACACGTGGCCTAAGCAATAATTCATTGCTGGCAAAGGGAAGCTAATAACCGAAGACAGAATGGAACATGTTGCATACGGTGTAGAGATACAATTAAAAGTAATAGGATGAAAATAAGGAAAGGAAAGATTAGGCACATCATTAGGAAAAACTGTTCGACGGTCAACTACATTAAGATATCTAAGTCTGTCCCAAGGAAGTGACAAAAGCTCTGTCACTTTGTAACATGAAATTAAAATAAATAAAAATGTAACTCATACTGCTGAGAGCAAACCTACATTCAGTTAGGAGAAGGTGGACTGAGGTAACCTCCTGGAGCTTTTCTAGTAGTACTTGTGTGCATTTTGAGTCAGGGATACGTGAGTTTGTAGTTTAGGACAGAGATTTTCGTACTAAGCTATGGCGAAGTGTGTTATGCTGGCAGCCTGCATGTTGAAATGCATTGCCTGTTTAAATGTAACAGAAAATGATTTGTCCTGTAGCCCAGACTTCACTCTGAAATTGTCCAGACTTTCCACAATAAATCATTTGCAAAACAGCCACTTTCCCTTCCCACGTGCTGGACTATTTTATATCCTGCAAAATTACAAAATAAGATTCCCAGCTCTCAGTGAAAACTGCCAATGTCTTCTGGGCATGTACACACACATGTAAATATTTTGTAAGCAAAAATGTTGGATAACGATAAATTCACAATGCCCATGATGCTGAATAGAGGTACTTGACAAGCTTTCTGTAAATACAGAATAAGTTCATGTTATAAAAATACATGCTGACTTTTTTTCTCAGGCCAGAGACAGTTCTATTTCAGCCAGTGTGTATCAGTGCTTGCAGCCTTCCTTGGTAGCTGCAGAAGCACGTAAATCTCTTATGGTCCAAAGTCAGACATTGCAGGAAGGCAAATATCTTTCAGGTACTACAGATCAACAGATTTGTCTGTTCCAGTTCCTTGGGGTGAATGTAGTTGCCTTAAAAACTTGAAAATTGTGTCTTGAATGGTAGCCAGTTTATTTTTTATCTCTTTTTGGTATTTGATTTCAATTTCATGAATCCATCTTTTTATCCTCTTTCATTGGTTTTTAAGCCAAGCTTCTGTCAACATTGTTCCCTTAGAGTACAAAAATGTACATTTGTTCAGTTTAATTAAGCATTCAGTCTGTTTGCCAAGAGCAAATTACAGTTCCCCAATCTCACCCTCACCCCTCCAAAATCAAATTCTGCAAAGTGGTGGGCAGTTACTTCTCCTATCTGATTGTTGTAAGTCATGTTTCGCTCTTAAGAGATTTTTGTAGTTTTCAATCTCTGTTACTTAATAGAAGAGCCAAGACCCAATTATTTCTCCTCAGATTGTGGCCTTTGTAGCCTTCAAAGAACAGTCTCCCCCACACCTCCTGTATCATTAGCTGCAAAATATCTTTCCAGAGATGATTTTGGCCTTTTCACAAATCAAAGGATTCAGAGTGACAAATTATCCGTCTTATACTCGAATGCATGCCAGATGGGACAACCTGCCAACTGTGTATCGTAGTGCAGGGATGATCTGATGTAGAGACATTTCCTCCACTCCTCCTTCCCCATCAAAAATCATATTACAAAAAACCATGCAGTTTAAGAAAATCTGTGAAGATAAATTCATTGAAATACAGTGAAACATAAAAGCAGAATATCATTTTATTGAAGGAAGAATGCTGCACCCAAATGTCAGCTCACTTGAAGTGAACTAACATGTACCTGGCGTGATAGATGAACATGAGAGTCAAAAATGCATCCTTCCCTCTTGCCAGTGCTTGCACACACATCGTTTCCTTTGACTGCTTGATTACAGAACAGACATTCCTAATTGCAAGATAAGGAGCTTGAATTTAAATTCTGTCACAGTTTAATGGGAGAATACTGAAGTCGCAATCAGGAACGAGGATGTACTGCTCTTGCGTAGAGAGTAGGCTGTAAGAAATTTATGGTAGAAATTAATCTGTAATACAGAAGGTAAGAGGAGAAGGAAACAGTAATATAGAGAGTTTATTTTCGTTATAAATTAAAAAGCTGAGGACTTCACCCAAGTACTGCTTATGCTGAGTTCCAGAGAAATAAATGTTATACAAGTGCACAGCAAATAACTTGTATGAGATCAGGAGCAGATGCGAGTGTGTCACACCATCACATTAAGCTCTTTTATTTTGATTTTTCATTATTTTATTTTGGGGAAGTTTTTGGGTAAATATTTTTAACTCTGTACTGCAATGCAAAATCTTTTTTAAAAAGCCTTTTTTAGAAAGGGAGGACTCAAGATCCTACTCATGTTCCCATGTGTTCATCACTTGGTTGCAACAGTCTGAATTTATGGTTTTACAAGCCTTTTGTATCAGCTCTAATGCTCACCAAGCCTTGATGGATTTGTGAATACAAAAGTTCTTCCAGAAACATGAAATGAGTTGAAGGTTATGAGGTTTTAAGAAAATCTTGATTTTTAAAATATTTTTGATTTTTTTTATACCTAATTTATTCTGTAGTTCCAATGATTGCTATGGCCTGATTCTGTGCTTCTGAGGAATTGCTATTGGATTAAATGGAAGTTGCCAGTGGGGGGTTAATACAGGAATCAGGTCATTGTAATGCAACTGCAACGTGCATTTTATTCTATAGTGTTGAAAAGTTCCTGTAGAAAAAAAAAGAAAAAAAAAAAAAAGAACATTTGACCAAAAAAAAAAAAATCTGATTTGTCTTCTCATTGCCTTTTGGTTTCCATTTGAACTCTGTTGTGGGTAGCTGTAAGTTGGAAGATCATGTTTCAGTGCTTTAAACATGCTGCTCACTGAAAGTAAACCGGATTCTCACAAATTCTGCTGGCAGATGCTTGTTGCAGTCTTTCATAGGAGAAACGCTAAGGATTTTGTGCTTGAGTCACTAAGCAAAAAAAAAAAAGTGCATTGGATGATTGTGAAAACAACTTATCTCAAAGTTGCTTCAAAAAGTAAAAGGCTAAACATTTGTCACCTTTAACATCCTTTATCTTTTTAAATCTCATCAATACTTTTAATAGTTTAAGGACTGTGGTTAAAGCATGGTTTTTCTGCTCTTTACAAAAGAATTCTCCATTTAGTATCTTTCTGTGTCTGGCGTAGCATTGACATGAATTTATTTGTCACTAACCCATTTGGAGTACACAGGAGTAGTAACCCTGCTTTTTAAGGATGCAGAGATCTGACTAGAAGGCACATCAGCCTTCCTTTCTCATGCAAGGCCAAGGATTCCTATTGTCAGATGCAGTGGGCATGAAAGCAGCAATTTTACAGCACAAAAACTCCAATAACATTTACTGCGGTTGGCTGAGATTGCAATGCACACAGGCACTGCTCAGTCTTGGTTGCTTAAGCACCAGCTTCCCTTGGCTTTTTGCCAGCCTGCACGCTCCAAAGAGACAAGTCCTTTAAGGCGAAAGAGTTTTCCTTGTAACTTGCTGTGGGGTAAACAGACCATTCAGGCATAGTTTATTGCATTACATACTTGACTATGCATACTGGAATGCAGCAAAATAATTGGTAGAATTATTTTAATCGTTAGAATTCGTAGGTACGAGATACGTTCTCTGAGCCGGGGGGGGGGGGAAGTAAGGATGTTTCTGTCTGCTAAGTTGCTGATCATTTATTACAAAAGACTAAAAATATTCTCTCCATGGGAATTCTGTGTGTTTACACTAGTGTGCCTGCTACAGTTACAGAAAACAGAATTAATTTGCCTCTTTATTGCTATTCTTCTCTTGAAGATAAATCCCATAACAGTTAGCAGCAAGATACAGTGTCAAAGAACACTTCTGTTTATGTAACGAGATACTTTGTTGTCGTTAAAAAAAACCAGACGAAACAAAGTCCTCTATTTGGAAATACTGTAATTGCAGGATACTTGCAAATTAAAAGGAAGTCATTTACTGAAAATTTTGCTGTCAGTCCAACTCATCTTTGTGTTGATAGGTACTTGATTTTGCAGTAATCAGCAAGTAAACCTAACCCATTATTGCCATAACCTGGAGACTCCACATGAAATAGTCTCTTAAATATTACTTTGTATGCATTTCTTGAAGCTTCAATTTAACACTGCAGTAGCTATTCAAGCAACATACAGTGGAATTTATTTGTAATAAAGCATATATATCTGAATATACAGGAGGCTGACTTGGCTGTCACTGAGTACAAAATATCAGCTGCTGCTGGTCGAGTCTTTTGGTTCATTCAGAAAGGTTCAAAGAGGAGTAAAGCTTTCCCTTGATTTTGTTGCTAGTAGTTCGTGTAAGGGGGCTTGTTTTTCTGCTCATTTTTAAATGCAAAAGATCACAAGGGGTTTTTGTTGAATGGTCCCTTCTTTCTCCTCAGTGGCATCCTACAGTGTGTTCAGGAAAGCTTTAAGATACTGTCTGTGGCATTTCTTGAGTCTCTGGGTTACTTTCTGGTAGCTTGTCCTCTGCTGAGTGGTGAAAAGGCAAGGATAGGGGTGACCTTGCAACCCTACCTCTGTGTACACCAGCTTCAAAATTGCTTCAGAAAGCAAGTGAAGCACTTCTAATGAATTGCGCTTTTGATTCTTTGAATCTGCACAGCGTCTCCATCAGGTTTTTACAGCTGGACTCTTCCTGTAATTGCTACTGGGGTGAGATGCACAACATGGGGTTTTGAAGCTAAGTACTTACATTGTTTTACTGGCCAAAAATACATAACATAGAGGGAGCGACAGACTTCATGAAATTCACACTTATATATCTTCATATTCTTCACCCTTTTCCGACATGCTGCTGGTTTGCCAGCAGGCACTCTAGATGGGGATTAAAGAAATGGAAAAGCTGAAAGGTACAGTTTCTTAAAGCAGCTATATATTAGTAAAGAATTTGTTTGTTATGAATGTGTGATACATGTCCAAAGATCTGTTTGTTTTTGTTGTTACTGAAAAATTAGAAAGATTTAATTTACCGCTTTAATCTTGTTGACGTCAGAATATAGAATAATGCTCAGAAAAAAGTATCCACCATTAGAAACAATAATTGATACCTCATAATTTTCAATTTCCAAATACTTTAGATCTTAATGTGCCTTCAGGTATGCAGGATTTTTGGCATATTTACCTGGCTAATTCAAAAGTAATAGGTCTTTTCCAAGTCTTTTTCATGCATTTTTCAAGCAATACAGTATAAAGTTGTTACTTATGCCTTGTAATGGATGGTTCTCATAATTTCAAAATTCGCTGCAGTATTTTTCTTTAGATGTCGTTTCTGATCTATTTCCTCAAGGCCTTTAATCAGTGGTGTGTAATGTGGAATATTTTTCTGTTTGTTTATAGTTTTGTATGAATAACTCAAAATAATTGGCATCAGAATGCACCACAGCATCATGTATGGATCTCTTCCTTGCTCAAGTTGAATTATTTCTTATTTTAATCTACTCTCCTATTTAAAAGTCTTTGTTGCCTCTCCTAATTGTAGTGAGTTCTGGCTGTTGTGTACCTAAGCCAGTAAACAGGAAGGCAGAGATGGAGGATGGGTTAGATATTTTTAAAACTCCTTTCTAGCTTCCAGAAAGCCCTCCAGAATAAACTGCTTTGCAAGCCTTCTGGACTGAAGGCCCTGAGGGACATTCCTAGGCAGGGTGGAGGAATCAGCCAGTGTCCTTGCATTGTTTTGAGCCTGAAAGGGAAATTCTTCCTTCCCCCTATACTGTTAGCTAGACATTTAAAATGGCTACTTTTGTAGAGAAAGACCAGCAGAATAACAACCAAGTAAAACAGTACAGCCTGTCCACATTCATCTAGTTGCTTTATCATTAGTAATACTCAGATCAACATTTCTGTTAAATAAATTTATGTGGAAGTTCTTTTTAAACAGTCTTGAGCTTTGGGTGCAGCTTTGCTTCATTATAGTATAACTTTTTTTGATCATGGCCACAACAGACCAGATTTTTTTTTCCTCTTTGTGTATATAAAATTGCTTGAGAGAGAGTTACAATTCAAACTAGTAAAGAATGAAATATACTTAGCCATTTAAGCCACATATCTCTAAAAGTAAGTCCCCTGTAGTACCAGTTGTGTATTAGGGAAGTTGGAGAAGCTTCCATATCCTTCATGCATGCTTTAGCAATGTTGATGTTCCTGTATGGTGCGCTGCCCCAGATTTAATCTGTTCTGTCATATCTTAGGAACAGACAGTGGCTATAAATTTTGCACTTGGAATCTTAAACTACCACGTATTTATGTATTTTTGAGTGATTGATAGGATTCTGCCTCTACAAAAAGTTCGAGAAATTTGAAGGCAGAAAGAAAATCAAGAGAATGATTAAAAGATTGTTCAGGGGGGTTTTGTGTATGGTTCGAAGTATATAATTTTTCTGTGACACTAATCCTGAAATAATCAAATGTGAATACTAAATAGTCGATAAACAATGCACTAACCTTTCATCTTAGTGATGATGATTAGTGACTCTCAACTCGCACAAGTGTGAATAATGTCTTATATCCTGGCAGAATTAAGTTGTAGTTAATATATGCATATGTTTCTGTTTCCTGTTACTGCGCTCCCATGATTACAACACAACTGAAAATGTGTTTAAAGAAATGTGAAAAGCATATTCCTGTGGTTACACAGACTTGAACAATTCAGTGGCATTTGCAGACAGCCTTTGGGAAAACCTCATAAGAGGTATGAAGTACAGGAGCCTTGAGATGCAGTGCTCTTTCACTGCTGCATCAGTGCTGCTCTAGTGCTGTTTGGTTCTTTTGGAGATGTTGAATAGCAAAGGAAAAAGATAATAGCAGATGCAGTATTTCCACCACTCAAAAACGTGCTCTCTGCTGACGTAAGGACAGCTCCTTTGCCATGATTTCTGCAAAGTGCAAAGCTCTGTTGTGTTGTGGGTTAACAGCCTTGTGCTGTTTCCATTACGCTGAATCTCAGAAGGGAAGGAGGTTGGTCCTTGCCATAACTGTCTGTTAATAGTGACTGCGAGATATGAGTGAAGCCAAGTGGTGATGCAGCAAAGCCTCTAATTTGAATCCACAGAACACACTAGAAAACTAGATCCCTTTTTCTTGGTGTGTTTGTTGTTTGCTGTGGTAGGAATGAAGGTTTCCATTGCTTCTGGGGAGTATCAGTGGAAAACTAAGTGTATGAATAAGGGAGACTGCTCATCTGTACCCCATATCAATTTCTGATGTTGTTCAGATGTCTTATTGAGGAGCAGGCATGAATCTCCCATTCCACTAGAAGCATATACAGCTGATGTGGGGACATTTTTTTCTAATACCACATGTCATTTTGGAAAAAAAAGGCAGGGAGATGTTCTTTTCAGGCTCTTTCTGAGCCAAACTGCTGGTAGCCACCTTGAGGCAAAGCAGGAAAGAAATGAGTGTCGATGAGAAAGTAGAGATTGTCCTGGACTCCTCTGCCCTTAACTTCATCCTTCATGACTCATCTGTTTAATGCTCCTTAAGCAGTCAGAAGTGCTGAGGAATGCCATATAGTCAAATTTACAGTACAACAGATGCAAACAGGCACGATTTGCTCCCTGAAGTGATCTGTATGCATGGATGTGATTTTTTTTTTTTTGCCTTTTCTTTCTCATTCTTTGGAGAAGTTGCGTATTGGGTTTTTTCCTCTTGTTCCATCTTAGTTTTAATCCTTCTTATCCTTTAAGTGTGCTCTTTTAATTTCCTCCTTTCCCTCTTTCTGCCCTTCTTCTTTGAAAGCATCTTTTTCTTATTGATTAAGTCATTTAACCTTTATTAGACCATACCATGCCACTCCATCCTAGTTACTACTTTCTCTTTTATCCTTTTTTTTTCTCTTTTTTCATGGACTCTTTTCATATCATTCTCTCCTTGTTCAGGCTTCCTACGTCCCCTTCCTCATTCCCTTTGTTGTTCTCTCCATGGGACAGGTATATCTCATGAAAAGGTGCTTTGTTCAGAATGTATCTGCCTTGGGGCAGCTATTTAATGAAAAAATCAGCTTTCCATCCCATGCTCCTGTCCCTCTGAAGCCCGACGCAATAAATGCCAATTACAGTTCTACATAATTAAAATAATCATGTCATATTTCTTTTTTAATATTAGTGTCTTCACATTAAAGGAATGGAATGCTATGCAACGTGTATGTTTTTTGAAACAAAAAAATAGGAGTTTTGCTTCTAATCCATATTACAACACTTGTTATCTAGAATTTTCTTTAACCCTTCTTTTCTGTTCTGAGAATTGTCCAGCCATCTGTAGAAGGGTCAGCAAAAACACAAACATGAATACTTAAAAGTATTGTTCCTTTATAACTGGGGATGAAAACCAACGTCCTGCCTGCTTCTGATCCTTCTTACCCTGTTGTGGCAGGAAAGCTATTAGAAGAGATGAAAATTGCTCGAAAAAACCATGCAGTCTTTTCTCTTGATGGCTGCTTTGGCTGTTGGGAGAATTTGGAGCTGCAGAGAGGCCAGAAGATACAGAAGAGCATCAATCTCATGTGGTTTTAACAGGGCAGGATAATCTTAACCTTCTGGGTGCTAGGCTACTTCTCTGCCCCAGGGAACTGAGATGTTCCTGAATACCTTAATAGCCTTACAAGAGGATTAAAAGCAGAAATGAAGGAGATGTTGGTACTGGTAATGGTACTAATTTCCCCAAATGTGACCATTTTTGCTATAGAGTAGCTGTTTTCAGACTTCTTGGTGAGATGCTCCCACTTGACCTGAAATGTCAGAGTCTTTAATGTGTGAATTTGGTATGAAGTGGCTCTTTACACTCACTCTGTGAAGGTTAACATCTGGATTTGTGCTTTTCTCCTACCATTTTCTCCATCTTTTTTATTTCTACTTTTTAGTTTTGTATGGCTGCTGTTAATGCACAGTATTGTGCAAATGGCTAGATTTTACTAGCTGAAGCTAACAATCAGTGCAGAAACAAATCTGTTCTAGAAATAAGGATCTTACTCCACCCAAATGTTGTTAATATTATTAGATTATATTTCAAAATTCATATATTTAACAGACAAATGTCAAGTTTGGAATTTCAAAGTTCTCTGAAGACATTAATGATATAAATGAATTACTGAAAGCAGTATTAGGAACTGTGTTCTCTATAGTGTTTCATGCTCACTTCGTCCCATCAGAGACCGTATTTTTGTTCAAGAGGTGAGAGGCAGTCAGCAAGCAGGACTTAAGCAGCAGTGCTGTGTATAAGAACGCTTTTTGCATAAGGGGAAGGTTCATAACGTTAGAGTGGCATCAGGATATGATTGGAGTGACAGTGACACGGTTGTGTCTGCATGTGAGATGAGTGATTAACTGTTGGACAAAGGATAAAAGAGTTTAGAAGTGCTGGAAAAAAACACGCAGCATTTTATCTACAGTATGGAAGCTTTTACAAAAAAAAGGTAACCTGTCTGGACACACAAGTGGTGTCTCTTGGTGACTCTCACATCACACACAAGTGAGATCACACCTGAGGGTGTTTTCCACCCCTGAAGGAATGTGTGTCTTCAGAGAAAGCTCAGTAGTTAGTTTTGTCCAGCAATAATTCAAAAGTTATCCCCCAGCAGCCCAGCTGGTTGTCCAGCAGCGTCCGAGGGGTCTGGCGTGCCTTCCCGCCTGCTCTGGGCGCACAGTCACCCTCCAGACGTGAGCATGGCAGCCCTGCAGAGCTGCCCTCGGCTGTGCTGGTGCTTTCCAGAGGGCTTCAGTGGTCACAGGGAATTAGCTGCCATTGTAGTGCCGAATGGATGAATGTCTGTGGCATAGATAAGCAATCCAGGATCTCTTCCAATGCTCTAGTTGTGTGGTTGGGACCAGTCTACTTTAAAGGAAAGAAAATACGGGCAGTCAAGTTCTGAGTCACCCTGCATCGTGGTCAATGGGGAAAAAAAACCCAAACAACAAAAAAAACAAACCCAGAATTGCTCTTTAAAGAAAATTTCACCAACAAGATAGCTGCTGCTTTTATGTCCTAGGACAGAAGTTCCTCTTGGGTGCCTTTGTGCTTCCCTTGTCAGTCTTTTTTCCCAATTTTGTTTTAAACATCTTTCACCATTCTTTCTTCAATATTTTACTATTCTCTTCTATGCTAGTAGAAACATCTTTGTCATGTCTGAGTGCTTGTGTCTGCATATTTGCCAGTGTGCTTTGTTTTTTCCTTTCCCAGTGGTTTGTATTTTTAAGGGATTTCATCACACAGAGGCTATTTTTTTTTTTTAAAGGAAGGAGGGGAATACTTAAATTGCTTTTCTTAAGGCACAAGGAAATTAGCTTATAACTTTTTTTCATCTCCTGTCATATTTTAGAAGCTTATGAGAAATTCACTTGTGATTATATTATCAGTTTATCAGTCCAGTAATTTCTTCATCATATTTCTCAACCATATGTTCATACGTTCAGTATGTCATTATTACATGTATGGTGCAGTAAAATACTGTGCACCAGAACAAAGTGAATTAACCAGGGTATATTAAAATTTACAATGAATCACATAAAGAACTGTGGGGGAAAAAAAGAAAAAAAAATCCCAGAGTGGGTTTCACATTATCATAATCCCTCAAATCTGTATGGCCCTTTAATTTTTTTTAATTATAGATATTCTCTTCAGTAGTTTTCTTACTCAGTATATAGAAAGTAGATGCATTGACTCTACAGAAGTAACTACCTTGTAAAGGAAAGACTTTACAAGAGTGTAATTTCTGTTCGTTAATACAACATTTTGAACTGATTAATGAGGCCAATATAATTTTGTATCTCAGAACTAATAGCTTGAATTATTTTTTTCAAAATTGTTCATATTTTATTGGCTGTTTATTTTTTTATTACATTGCTTTTCAGATTTGTGGAAAGTACTTGTAATTATCATATCTTTCATTTGATGCAATGAATATATTTTACTGGACAGCTTTATGCATTCAGTGTTACATTATTTGTTTTGCAGCTGAAGACCAATTTCCTAATTGCTCTTGTGCGCATAGTTGTTTTGAGGTCTTTTTCTAAGCTGCTGTGATTTTTGCATTTACATGTTAGGCATGTGCGATGCGGGACTAAGGCTATGATTTTACAAGTTAAAAGTCTCAAGCAAACTCTCATCAGCTACTCTTGTAGTTTTGAAGATTGCAACTTGCCATTGCACCATATACTTGCAATTGAATTTTAAATAATAATTTTTAGGTCAAAACCCAGTAGTTGTTAGTACAGAAGCAAAATGTTTGTGGAAACTTTTCCAAACTGTTAATTGAAATTTCCATAGTACCTCTGTACTGCTAAGAGCAAAAGCAAGAAAGGAATACTTTTCTGCCTGGGGCTTTTGTGATCATATGCCATAGAGATAGGAGCTGTATACAAATTTAACTTTGTCTTTTATAGACAGCACTTTGTGTTTAGTCTGAACCCAATGATTTTAAAACGTCATTGGAGGAGTCATTTTTCTCTTGGAAGTAATAAACATGCCACATCCTTAAAAGACAAAGTGTGAGACATAGCTGTAATTGCTCAGTTTTGGTGCCAAGAATAAGTGGTTTGAAGAAAGCTTAGCACCCTTACCCCTAGGGAGATGTAAATTATCACAGGCAACACCAGACACAGTAACTTCTCACTTGTGGGCTACTAAACAGTAAGGACATGTCACAAGTATAAAAGATGTTCATAAAGTAATAAAATGTATTTCTGACATGTATTTATATTTTTATTAACAGTAAGTTTGTATGTATATGCACAGATACCTAGAGTATGGTGTAAAATTTTCATATTCCAGGGTGTAAAATATACATATTCATATGTAACAGTGCTGCGAGTATCAAACACAATATGATTTAGTCTTTGTTCTGTAAGAGCAGATGTCTTTCCTAGAGCTGTGCTCCTCACTATGTTCCTATGTGAATACAAAAAGAATTGGGGGTGAAGAGGGACCTTATTACTGTAGTAGTAGTGAGACTGAACATAGTAGGTACTTTTCTTGGATGTTTTTTCTTGTTGTTTACTTTTGAAATAAGATTTTATTTGCTCAGTAACAATTCTTGTGTGTGAGTTTCCCTGTTTCCACCAAAAAGAGCTAAGTAAATACAGTAAAGGAATGGTAGATATGGTTAAGCTCAGGCCTTAATGAAATGGCCTAATTGATAGACACTGAGGATACTTTATATGGGGACAAACCCATCTGCATAGAAACTAGTTTGCTATTCTCTCTTGTTCTGTGTGCACAAACTGGAAAACTCAAAGTGCATCTCTGTTTAGTGGAAGTTGTTTCTGATGTAGAAGAGACATGTACCAACTAGTGTTGACTTGTGTGGCTTAAGTACCAGTAAACAGAATTACTCTGGTTTTATCAGGAAGAAGAAACTGTTATAAAGCTCTTCAAGACTACTGGTACTAACAAAAGCCTCCACCATTAAACAAACTACTGAGCACGAATTCTAGGAGGAGTAAGTCTTTGCCTATGTTCAGCAAAGATCTGTACCAAGTACAATGCAGTTTAGCGTATCTGGAGAGTTTATCATGTCAGAGGAGTTCCCACATCCTGTTGTACACAAACCTGATGAATTGACCAGCTGGGACTATGAAAACTGACATGAGATTAGCTGTACATGAAACTGTTACAGAAAACGACCCTGGCATGAGCAGCAGCACATCAGCCATCAAATTTCTTTCTTGGGATTTACTAAAGAAAAGGTAGCATAATCTCTCACTTCAGTATATGAGTCATTTATTTTGATGGCCCAAACGATTTTCATCTGTATTCTCATAGTGTGAGGAATATTCAGTAGTGCCCCCATGGCCTACATTTGGGTGAGGATTGAATATAAACAGTCATAAAGCAGGAGTCATGCCTCTGGCAGATGTGATCTTTTTTCTGCAATTTAATGTTTTGGAGACATGATAAATAATAATCAAATGGCATTTACTTAAAGAAGCTACAAAGCTCCTACTGGAAAGAAGCAATGAGCAAGATTTATGTCAGGTCTCTGAGCTTGAATGAGGCATGGGCCCAGGGGCATTGCAAGTGCCTTCATTTTATATACTTTCCTACTGGGCTGACTCACCCCCCAGGTTATTGTCAGAGCTAGTCAAAACCAGGACATGTTCATCCATGTGGTTGTCTGCTGGCCAAGGGTAGACCTTTTGCATGCCAGCAACCTCAGCCAGCTGGGTTCTAGAAAAAGTATATCCATTTTGATTCATAGGATGAGGGTGTAAGTTTCTTATATCTAGACTTCCAGGATGTTAAGGTCTGGCTGGTAGCTGCATGTCATGGTTTAACCCCAGCCAGCAATTAAACATCACACAGCCGCTTGTTTACTCCCCTGCCCTAGCAGGATGGGAGGAAGAGAATTTGTAACAGGAAAAGGGAGAAAACTTGTGGGTTGAGACAAGAGCAGTTTAATAGTTCAAGTAAAATATAATAAGAAAAAATAAATTGTAGTGGAAAGGAAAATAACAAAGAAAAAGAAAGATAAAGTAAAGCCCACAGAGGACAAGTGATGCAAATGAAAAGAATTTTGCTCATCACCAGCCAACTGTCCCTGAGCAGTGGCTTCCCAGCCAACCTTGCCTCCAGTTTATATGCTGACCATGACACCCTATTTTATAGAATATCCGTTTGACTAGTTTAGATCAGCTGTCCTGGCTGTGTCCCCTCCCAGCTTCTTGTTCACCCCCAGCCTCCTCACTGGTGGGGTTTAGCGAGGAGCAGAAAAGGCCTTGCCTCCGTAAGCACTGCTCAGTAGTATTTAAAACATCACTGATTTATCAACACTGTTTCTGGCACAAATCCAAAGCATAGTCCCATACCAGCTATTGTGAAGAACACTATCTCCACTCCAGCCAAAACCAACAGACTCTCAACTTCTTATTCCATTTAAGTCATGTTCGAGTCTCACAAATTCCAATACATCCTCATTAACCATAATCCCCATTAATCATCATATAATCATATAACCAGTGTTAAGGGATTGGAATGGACCTTAAAGATCATCTAGTCCTAATTCCCCCTGCCACGGGCAGGGACACCTCCCACTAGACCAGGTTGCTCAAGGCCGTATCCAGCCTGGCTTCAAACACTGCTAGGTTGGGGCATCCACAACCTCCCACAGCAGCCTGTTCTGGTGTTTTACCCTCACAACAAAAAAATTTCTTCCTAATATCTAACCTAAATTTCCCCTCTTTTAATTTGTGCCCATTACTCCTTGTTCCGTCACTACAGTTCCCGATGAAGAGGCCTTCTCTGGCTTCCCTTTAGGCCTCCTTCAGATACTGGAAGGCTGCTATGAGGTCTCCACACAACTTTCTCTTCTCTAGGCTGGACTGCCCCACCATTCTCAGCCTGTCTTCAGTGCTCCAGTCCTCTTATCAATCTCATGGCCCTCCTCTGGACTTGCTCCAACAGTTCCACATCCTTCTTATGTTGGGGACACCATAACTGTACACTGCACTCCAAGTGCGATCTCACCAGAGCAGAGCAGAGGGAGAGAATCACCTCCTTCAACCTGCTGGCCACGCTGCTTTTGGTGCAGCCCAGGGTTTGCTTGGCTTTCTGGACTGCAAGTGCACATTTGCTGGGCCTTGTTGAGTTTTTCATCAACTGCCAAGTCTTTCTCCACAGGGCTGTTCTCAGCCCAACCTGTAGGTGAGCCTGAGATTGCCACAGCCCAGGTGTAGGACCTTTGATACAATATAGAGATATCATTCCTTTAGTCTATGGACCACCCCTGTGAAGTGTCTGTAAAAAGTCCATAAATATCCACAAATGTCCAGTGAGTTCATTTAGTCCGTGACTTGGCATTCCATCTGTTCCAGTGGTCACTCAGGACGGGAGAGGCGATGTGCTGCATGGAGCTGTTGGGCACCAAAGGCAACTCGGGTCCAGTTACTGCTGCATTGCAACTGCTTCTTTTAAGGCTTCTCCTCCATTGGTTTAGTTAGCTAACACTATAGTAATTCCTAAAAATACAACTCAAATAATGAGTTACAGCAGTTTAAAGGTATATACATTTCAATCTTCACCCCTGGACTCTTTGGGGTTTATAGGGTTTAATATTGCAGTGAACTCCTCCCCCTGCTCCCAGCCCAGCTGGCAACAAGAGATTCCAGATATAACAATTTCCATAACATGCAACTTAAATCATCATTCAGTTTTCCGGGAGTCTGGTGCATGATAGGGAATGCGATATACCTCTTCAATGCCATGTATCTATTAATTGTTCTGGAAATGAGTCCTGTTTTCTGATTCAGTTCTTTCGGAGGTGCTGTGTGACCATAAAAACCTGCTTTTCAAGGCCCAGGATAGTATTCCAGCTGGTGGCATAGGTCACACAGTATGTTTGCAACCATCCAGTGTCGCTTCCACCACTGTAAGCACATGGTGAAACAGGTTCATGGTAGTGTGATATAATCAATCTGCCAGGCTTTCCCATATTATTTCAGCCTGCACCCTCTATACCAAAAAGGCTTTACTAGTTTTTTGCTTTTTACTAGTTTGATTGTGGTGCATGTTTGACATTCTTGGAAAGCCTGTGCAATGACATCAGTACTTCAGTTCAACCCTTCGGCCACAAGCCCATCTATCTGTTGCATCCTTCCTATATGTCCTGATGTGTCATCAGCCCATCAAGCTGTAAAAAATAGCCCACCCTTGTGTTTCCAGTCCAGTTCCATCTGAGCTACTTCAATTCTAGCAGCTTGGTCACCTGTTCATTTTCTCAGTGTTCTTCAGTGCCCTGACTCTTAGGTACGTGAGCATCTTGTGAAGTACTTTTACAATCACATTCTCTACCCGAGCAACAATATCTTGCCATAATTCAGCAGCCCAGAGGGGTGTGTCACTCCACTGTCAGTTGGCCTGTTTCCATTGCTGTAGCCACCTCCACAGAGAATTTGCCATCGTCCCTGAGTTAGTACAGAGATAAAGGACTGGCCACTTCTCTTGTTCAGCAGTGTCTAAAGCCAGCTTCACTTCAAGTCACTTCTGCAAACTGACTTGGTTCGCTTTGTCCTTCAGCACTTTTTGTGTCTTGTCGTGTAGGACTCCACACAGTCAAAACCAGCATACTGTAGGTATTTTGAAGATAAATTACTCTTCGTCTTTTTCAGAAGTTCTGTACAGCTAGAAAAGGCTCTGAATATAAACCACTGAACATGAAAACTCTTGAGGTTTTCCATTTGTCTCTAAAGAAGAGTGTGTAATACATGTAATGTGCCATGAAGAAGTCTATACTTACCAAAATTCAATAGGTCTTCACCCAGATTTTACTGAGAGCTATAAAATATTTTGGAATCTATGCTTGAAGTTTGTGCTGTTATGGAAGAATATTACAATGCAGGCATCTTATTTTGTAACTGTTGTAGCAACTCAAAAATAGCTCTTGGTTTCTGTTCAGTATTTCAGTGATATTCAGAGATTTGAAAAGTCTTGAGGAGGCTATCTACAAAGTTAGGTTTTTACTTCCAAACGTTTTAAAAAATTAAAAGAGCAATTTAATTAAATGATTATTATTAAATGGTAACAACTAAAAGAGGAAAACTTGGAACTGAAATATACCTATTTAAAAATAATATTCACACATACAGGGCTCTGCTCTGTTTTCATTGCCAGTTTAGGCTACACAATTAGTCAGTGCTTCTGTTATCTTGATAATCTGTCTGCTTGCTGTTGTAAATGACTTGCACTTGCTGGTGAAGTTGCTGACAGCTATTTAGGCTTTCAGCTTTCAAAAATGCTTCTAATTGTACATGTTTGCGGCTTGTAAAAGCATTTGCTTCTGAGATAATTTTTGCAGCTAATGTACCTCGAAGTCTTCCTGTTTGTTTGTATTTATTTTCTTTGGAGTTGTATTTCCAAAGTGTGAATCTCTAATAGATTCAATTCACCTGAGATTATAAAGCAACCCAGTAGCTCTTCCTGAAAAATGTTACCTTGTCTATGAAATTTTCACACTTAGACCTGCATGGAGCTAGGAAATGGGGCTGCAGGGAATTCTGTAGGGAGCAGGTGGGATGGGTTACATGTGCTTCTCTACCCACAGGTGGTGGAAACCTGACCTACATCAGAAAAAAATCTGGTATTCTGAGTATCCCCTCCTATTCCACAATCTGGCAGCAGTGTGGAGTCACCCCTCAGCAGAACACAAAGCCTACCCTTCCTCCACCTCTCTGCAAACACGTTTGTCTGTGCACTTCTCATTGTAAATTTGATCTGAGAGCAGAGGACCTTTACCTGTAGAACCTCTTCTGTTCCAAGGGCAGAAAAGAGCTGTTGGGCACATAATTGATTCCTGCAGCCCCCTGTGCCTTGGCAGGTGTTGTTAACCAGTTTGAGCAGCAAGACCGCTGGATGTACAAAGGCTCTCGCTTGCGATCACGCCAGTGGCTATGCCAGGAATAAAAAAAGAGATTTCCTGACGTGCTCTGCTGCGATCTTACCATGAAACAATTCTTCGTCCTGAAATGTTTGGTTTTAGCCCCCGGTGGTAGTTAGAAAAGCATGTTAAATACCAGACTTCTCAGCTTGAGACCATCTGTTTCCCTCGCAATCATGTACCACCCCCATACACCAGTGTTGCGCTTTCAGCGGAAGACAGAAAGAAAGATATTTTCCTATATGACAGTTTAGCCAGAAGATGTACCCAGGAAACATGTTCAGGTGGAGGGGGTGTGATTATGCTAGAAGTAGAGAGGTGTTTCCCCACAAGTGGAAGGCAGCAGGCTTTCAGGGAGTGCAGTCTTTCAGATCTCCGCTGGCTCTGTGCCTGTGTAAAATCTTGTCCCCCTTGACTGGGGCATAGCTTGCTTCATAAATCAGCAGTGTTACATGGTGAGCAAGCTGTCTTCACAAGTGCTCTCCCAGCATACCTAGAAATGCTTTTGCCAAATTTGTAACTGGTGAAATGACAGCTGTTAGGTATAAAGGGAGTTTACACACTTCCTGTACATTGAGTAATTTGAAACGCAAAATCTGCATATGTAGATATTAGGAGGTTTCAGATCAATCTTTTTTTTAAGAACTAAATAATATGTGGAAGCTATAATTCTGCCAGAAGGACATAAAACTGTAATTAATCATTTTTTTAGCCTTTGCTTATCCCAGAAGAAGCAACAAAATCTCTTTTGCTGCTGCAATTGCTTGGAAGTCAGGAGCATCACGGAATGAATTCAGCTTGCATTTGCTAATGATATATGGGAGATTTCATCTCATTTCACTGCACCATGGTGGTGATACTCTTTGTGCTTATTTGTCAATGTTTGCCATTGTTTCAAAAACTTGATTTTCAAAAAAATTACTTTAGCTCTGCTCTTTTGGGATCTTTTTTGTGTATATTATCCAGTTGGCTATTTAAATCAAAGGGGGTAGTAGTGAGCTGTGATGTCTCTACCGTTTAATGGTTCTGTCAGTGTCTGTCTGAGAACTGCAGCAGTGTTATTAAAAGGAGCCGCTTACTATGACATGAATCAGCCATGTTTTTTTAAGGAGCTTGTTTCAGGCAAGAAGCTGTAAAGTTTAGCTAGAAACTGATGTGAAAGATCATCTGCTGGAAACAGCTTTGCAGCAGCAACACAGCTAGGACAATGAAAATACATACAGGAAAGACAAAGCCTACAGTCATTTATGAAAATATGTAGAGACTTTAAGTGTAAGAAAAATTGATTTTTCTCATTTTTCTATGTTTTATAGGTTCTTTTAAAAATTATGAACTTTCACCCCAAACTTTTTGTTTAATATTGAACAAAATTGTTTATTGTCATTAATTACAATACAGTCTGTTTAAACTGTTCAGCATACTGCTGTCGTTCACAGCATTTGCAAAATAAATAGTGAACACATACAAATGTCTAATTAAATCACTCTCCGTGTCCACTTACACCTCTGAATTTATAGATTTGCTTAAAATGCTGAGCTAGGTAGGGGAGAGTTTTGTTGATAAGTTACATGAACTGAGTCAGTCAGGTTGAAAGGCAGTTTTTGTTTCAACTCTTAGCAATTCAAAGTTGAGGTTTGATTTGAGGGTTAATGACTCGATCTTCCTTCTGAAAAGGGAAGCAGCCGTACTGGAAACCCAGAATACCTTTTAAGAAATCTTTTGCAATGGATTTGTTCTTTTGATTGATACCTAACTAGATTTGATTGTCATTAGAATAGAATAATATCTTACTAAAATCAAAAGTGGTTTTGTTGGATTTTTTTTCATAAGGAGGAAGAGCAAAATTCTAATTCACATGTAAGCCTAAAAAGCTTATTTAAAGTCATTAGAGAACAATAGTTCTTCAGTTTGCTCTTGTGGAGGCCTCCCCCTATTATGCATTTTTCTTCCTTGACACGGTTAAGAGAAAAAGTATTTAAAAGCTATATTGGAAGCTTGGTTCCCCATTCTTTTCCTGTCTTTTATAATCTGCATATTTCTTATACTTGATAAGAGATCAATTAATTGATTTGGAGACAAAAATTCATCTGGTGACCTACTGCTTTTCTTCTCTCTTGCTCTAAGGCCCAAGCTGCAGTCTGTAAGAATTTTTGCCTTAACTCTAGAGGCCAGGATTTAATTCCTTTTTTAAAAGTCAAGCCAGAGTAAGCATCTCACTTCTATGTTTTCCATAAAACTTTGATTATTATGATTTTCTAATGAAATTGTATATGCTTTCTCATTTTTCTCAGAACTTTTCTCTCATCTCTTCGCTTTCGTGAGGTCTCCTCTGTGTATTATTCATTCAACCTCTTTTCTGTGCAATTCTACCATTTTTCCCCCATGGTTTTCTTTTCATGTCACTGCCCCTGTTCCGTTTTCATTTCCTCCAAAGCAAAACATGAATCCCTCTTATCTGAGTTCTTTCAAATCTGATGAAACAAACTCACCTGTTTTTGCTTAGAAGTTCTATAGTGTGTTTTCCCATTCCTAGCTTATCTTTCACAGATTTTATTAGTGTGGCCTTGTGTGTACAGACAAGGTTGAGCATACAGAAAGTGGTAAAGAATTTAATTGCTTATAATGAACTAATTTTAAACTTTCAAACTGCTTTTGGATTTTTAAATTTGCAAAATTTTCAAGGGATGGCATTAACTATTGCAAGTCCATGACAAAAACTTCAGTTGACTTATTTACTGCAGAATTTTTCCTCTGGCTCTTGAAGTTGAGGAAAACTAGGGGTTTGCTCCTTCTTCATGAATGTCAGCCAAATGTCAGTAAAAGTCAGGTTTAGTAGTAAAAGAACCTTAGATGCTATTTTATTTATTGGGCAGAAAGGCGGGTTTTTGCAGCACTGGTTGTGTCCTCTGTAAGCATTACATAATCATGACTTGTGAGTGTAATTTTTCAGGTTAAAGGTTTTAAGAGTTTAGGATTTCTTAACCTGTACAGTAGTAACTATGCTTCTTAAGTAAATAGCTTTGGCAAATTTTTTTCCTTGGAAGTGGTAAGAAATAAAATCAGAAGACAAAGAAAAACTTAAACATAGCTCACTCTGGATTAATGATTTTAGATAGGAACCAAAATTATCTAACACTTGAAAATGCTAAGAAATCTATTAAGGAGTCATACATCAGACTTTGCTATCCAAACCACATTGAACTCCAGTTAAACATGTGGTATGAGACGAGTACAGGTATTGACACAGTCTTTGTGACTGAATCATTGTAGAACTTAGCTTACAGCTGAAGCATGGTTCTTCTTTTCAACATAATTTATAAATCACAATTTTTGCAGTCAAAATTAAGTGTCTGTCTGTATTCGGTATAAACATAAGGTGCAGGGTGAGCAGAGTGGGAAATGGCATACTCTGCATTATTTTACCTGTGTTTTACAGGCAAGTTTTGGCTATGTACTCAAAGGTTTTTCAAATTAATTCCAGTCTCCTGTCACTATTTTGGAAAGCTGAGTTTTTTCTCCCCACAGAAGGTCTTTCAGCTGGACATCTCCATTTTTGTTTCACGTTTTATTTTCTTTCAATGAAAACATGAATTCTCTGGTTAAAGAGTTAGCCTTCAATTTGTTAACTGAAAACATGTTTCTCTCCGCTGATTTCCATGAGTTAGCAGCAAAGAAGATTGTCTGAAGCTAACAATAATTGCATAACTTTCTCACTTGTGACTCTAAATAAGGATGAAAAATTATTTAATTTATGAAGATGCAGAAAGGTGTATTCTGAATAGAAAAAACTGTGACTAAGTGAAGCCTGTGGTCTTGGTGATCCCCCTCCTTCCAGACTATTCCTCCAGGAGACTGCTAAACCCCAGTGGGGAAAAAGCCCTCAGCCCACAGTCATGCAAAACATCTGAACCCCACTGTGGAGAAGCCAGGCCAGGAGCACACCACTGAAGGCTGCATTATTATATTTTGAATCTCTGGATAATATAAGCTGAGTGTCATTTTTGTGTCTCAAGTGAGCAAGCTTTTCTCATTTTTCACCGTGCAATACCAGCTTTTCCCAGTTTGATCTCCAGGTAAATTGTTGGAAATAAACCAATGACATTTTACCAGTGGAGGATTTTGTTTGGTTTTACAGACCTCTGGTCCTAAAAAGAGAATATAAATAGTGTCTGTTAGTATCCCTGCTAACTACTATGTGGATTAGGCTGGGGTGGAAGGAGATGGCATTCAAGTAATACAGCAGCAGGATTGGAAGTACACTATTGCTTCTCTTTCATCCTGTGTGCATAGTTGCCATCGTGGGTTTTATGTTCTCCGTTTTTTTTCATTTTCTTGTAGAGTAAAATCCTAAGTATGTTACCCCAGCAGGTTAAATTTCAATTTACTTTAGCAGTGTTTCCGTAGTTTTCTTTTTTCATCTTTCTTCTTAAATCCCCCTGGGGATAAAGAGGCCACTATTAGGAAGGTTGTTTGCTGAACTAGTTCTACTATAGCTTTTTTCACTGAAGCTGAAATATTTATCTCAGGTTCAGCTTTCATAAGGTGATTAAGCTTCCACAATTCAGTTGAAAACCGGCAAAGCCCAGTTTACTTTGTTACTTTAAATGTCTGCCTTACGGATGATAACAACATCAGTGGTTTTCTTGAGCCGGGTGTATTTTTTCTCCAAGTATGAGTTCTTTCACCCCACATGCTTTTGTAACTACCTTTTGTTAGCTGGGCCGCTATATAGGTACCAGATAAGAAGACATTATCACCTATGGTATTTAAGTTAAACAGGTTTTGCCTGCCATAATGTTGACTGTGTGTTACGTATGTATTGAAAGGGTTAATGGAGTGGTTGCAGGCTGGAGGTGTTTATGTTGGAATGCTTTGAGAATCGATTCCAGCTAGTGGAAAAAATGCTTTAAAAGTGAGCTGGTTCCGTTCCCACAGTGAACAAGAGAGTGGAAACAACATTTAATAAACCTTTCAGAAGTAAATCCTGCGATTTTTCCTTTCACCACCATCTGTGGAAGAAATGCCCGCTTTCTTCTCAATGGGCAGTATTTCTTCCTGCAGTGTGTTTGCCTTACTCTGTTAGGCATCAAGAGACAGTTCTTTGTGTCTTTGGACAAAAAATTACTTGAAAAATATGTTTTGCTTATGTGTCATCTGAGGCCCAAGTTTTATTGGCTTTGCAGATTTCCACTTAAATGGCAGGTTGACCAAAAATAGCCAACCCTAAGATTCCTTCTCAGCTACCCCTAACTGTCTGGTTTCCAGTAAATTGAAGAAATTTTGACTCTATCCATCTTGTTTTACGAATATGGATGCTGCAAATTAAGATCTTGGTTGTATTTGGATTACAGGGGAGTGTTGCATCTTGTGTTTTACCTGTGTGCCATCTTTATTTTAAATATTAGGGCACTTAGAAGATTTGGCAAATGTAACCTTTTACTTGTGAAACTTGTGAATACATTATTACATTTTTTGTTGTTGGGAGGGTTTTTTTACTATAGAGTTCTCATGCAAAGTGGAGGGGCTTACAGTAATATTTTTCCTTTGCTAATCAAGATGATTATATACAGATTTAAATTAAGGAAGAGTTTTGTTCTATTCATAAACCTTGCTGAAAAATCCAAGGTTTATTTTCCATTGAGAATTGGCATGATTTTAAATGCAAGGCATATTTGTTGTGAACCATGAACAGTCTTTATGAAACCTGAAGAAGATTTGTGAAAACAGCCTGTAATAAAAATCACACATGCTTCATAAAACACTACTTGATAGATATCACTTGCACCATTAAGAACTAAACGACAAAGGATGTAATTTCAGTGCTGGCATACAATATTAATCGAAAGGCTTTAAAGCATCTTGCTGATGGGAGCTATGACAACATGACATTGAAGAATTACAAACTGGAGACATCTATCTTAATCAGATTTTCAAAGTAAATGCCATAAAACAGAAAGTTATGTTATCTATCTTCATAGGGTCACATATCATATAGGGTATAGCTTTTCAGCTTGTTTATTCTAAAAATATCAGGGACAAAAAAATATGCCTTTCAAGTAAGTTTAAAGCTCAGTTCATACACTTTACAAAGTTTTTGTGAATAGATTAGTAACCAGTGCTTTTTATTTCTGCAGTAAGGTTCTAAAACATTAGGGAGAGTTGAATTATAAAACATCTGAGAATGCACAGATATTATCAGTATGAAGATGTTGAGGGTAAACACTATGCTCAGTGGATGTGAAATAGACAGACGAAGTTACAAGTGTACCTTTAACTGGAAGTATAAAGCTCCTGTAGATAGCATAACTGAAAGACATTGGTTAAAGTATTTTTTCTTCAGTTCCTAAAGCTTGCAGTTATTTTTCATGACTTGTTTCTTTGTCTTCCTGTATATTTTCAACTGGTAAAGAACAGTGTCCTTATAGGGTGTGGGAAATTATCAGCATGTACTTCGTGGTCTAAACACCAATGTTGCATATTAAGGACTATCTTGCTGCCCTCCAGGGAGCCCCAGCTACTTCTCTACTCTCGTCACCTGGTCTTAGACAGACACCACATGTGAACCATGGGATCATTTTGAGTTTCTCCACAATCAAATAAGTCTTTCTTCCCTTTCAGAGCAGAAGTCTTTATTTCTCTTTAATAAGTAAAGTCATGTTGAGATCTAAAGAAAAATGTGTAATATAAATTAACAAAATTAAGGTTTTCTTTTTTATTTCTCCCAAACTTAGGATCATAAGCAAGGCAGTGCGATCTTTCAGAGCTTATCCTGCATTAAATTCACTGGAAATTTCTCACTCCCAGGTAGCTTGACAGGTTGTCAGACCCTACAGGCATTGTACTGGTGAGGAGACAAACGTTGGCCCACTTTGATCAAGCTACTTGTTTGCCTTTTGCCCATGTTATATTGTAATAGCATACACACACACAAGGTGCATATCTGGATCAAAGTGTCCTTGTCACTTCTCCTTATGCTTGTCACCGTGTATGTAGCACAGGAGCACAGAGTGCTTCAAGAGGAAGTCAGCAGCAGTGGCTGTGGGTTAATTCTGTTTCCATCTCTGTGTCCATTAATTGTAAACCACGCAGAAAAGGATGGGCACGCTGACAACAAATCAGAGTGAAAGGACTCTCCTCTGGTGGTAGGCAGTGTGTCACCTCATTCTCTGGGTTGAGTGTGTGGTTTGGATCCTTAAAGCAGTTGGCAGAGCAGAGCCAATTTGGATGTGAATAAGACTAAGCAAATACTTGGGATTAACCACAAAATAGGCACATACAGCAACTTGTCTTGAATTACCCCTATGGCTTGTAGTAAATGATCAGAAAGGAAGCTTTGAGCCTTGCACACCCTGGCAGAAAAAACTGAACTGAACCAGTGGTTCATTCAAAAGACAGATCTGCCTAATTACAAATGAACGCTTAAATACTCCATTTTTTTCTGAACACATAACCTTCTTTACGTTTTCATTAATTAAATATGGCTTCTCATGGAAGGTGCTCCCAGACCAGAGCTTTCTGGAGTGATCGGTTTTACTTGCCCACAGAATCCCTGAAGCCGTGGCCGTAGCGGTACAGGTAGCCTGTCTTACCCTCTGCAAGCAGGTACTTAAAAAAAGAGCTCCTTTGGGAGCTCTAGGAATAATTAAGCCATAATACCCACTCTTTTCAATTTTCAGGGACTTCTGAGGTAAATCCCACGTCTGCTTACAGTACTTTTGGAGATATGACCATGTGTCAATTAGGTAAAATTTGAAATCCATTGAAGGTTTTATTGAGGAAATCAAACCAGTTCTTACAGAAATTAGTTTTTACTGCTAGCAATCAAGGGCTAGCAGACCAGGGACCAGTGACCTGCAAACGAAAGGTTGTATTTTTTGTTACCAGTTTTTTAAAACATTCCGTCTACTGCAGATTCTTACTTCTAGTATTATGGATATTTCCTTTACTATGGCAGAGACTCTTCTAAAGAGAGAATAGAAAAGGAGCAGCCTGACCAGAAAGAGTTAAGACTCTCACCGACATAGATATTGAATAACATTTTGTTCACATTTGAAATGTTTATATCATAATGGAAGACTGCTTTTGTGTTTGTCATGGAAACTCCAAGTTCACATTAATTATACACTGTTTAAAAGCCTAATCCTTATCAAATGGAAATCACTTCTTTTTCTTAGATGAGTAGCTAGCTGACAGGTCTCAATGATCTATCTGTTACAGAAAGACTATCACACAAAATATGAAACAAATTACTTTTTTTTGTGGATACTTGGTCTGCTTTTCTGCCTCTGAATTAACCCCTTTGCCCCACATGGCTGTCGATATTATAAATGTCTCTCCTTCATATGCTGTTCAAATCCTGTAACAATTAAATGATAAAATTAATTAAATGTAAATTACTTTTTGAAAAATAAAAGAGGAAAAGGTTTTGTGAAAGGCTATAGAGCTGCATATAATTTACCTCTGCAATTGAAATGGCTGCTTTGCTTCACTGTGATTCCCTAGGGTAAATAACAATTTAAATATGTTTTGCAAAAACCACGTAACTGTAGTAAGACAGCTTTCTACACAATTTCTTGTGACTTTTCCGAGTTCAGTACGTATGTTCACACACATAATTATTGATGCTGACTTACTCAACAACTGTCTCAAGAGTATGGATTTTGTTTGTTGTACCTGAAGAACTTTGACAGGCTGGTTGCTGGGCCAGTTTACATTTGCTTCTTGCTGCAGAAATCTTCTCTTTAAGATGAATGGAATTGCTCTACAGTCATTAAGGTCTAGACCGAACAAGAACGTTATAATTTAAACTTAACATTTTTAGACATTAGCCTACCTGTACCCATATCTGCTTATTTTTAGTGTAAATTAAACATTCCCATTTAGATTAAATCAATTAAGATAGCACTTAAAATCCAATTTAAGGCAAAGCAACTGTACCTTTTTGGAATAGTTCTTAAGTATTTCAACCCAATTGCACTTTATCAGATTTGAATGCTTTTTCTTCTAATAAGTGGTTTGTTGTGAGAGAGCTGGCCAAGTCTCAGGGCTGCTGTCTTTTCAATAACCAAGGGAAGAAGTATTTCCCTTTAGGACTCCCATTTTCCAACACACTGGTTGATAGGGAGGAAAGAGGAGTTACAGGGTCTCGACACTAGACGTTGTGGCACATGCAGGGCTATATATTACAGGGAGTAGTATCCAGTGCTGCAGAGTTAATGAAGTACATATTGTGTCATGCAACTCCCACTGTCCTTATCAACTCCTTAAGTAGGAAAAGCAAAAAAACTGGAACTATTCTGGCAGTAATGCTGATTTCTCAGGAGAGCTGTGTGAATCACCTAACATATACGCCTCAGTTTCCCTGCCTGTGCGTTGAGAATATTTCCAGTGTCCCAGGGATGTTGAGAGGCTGTTACTCCTGAAGACCAATAGCTTTGTGTGAAAGCCTCAGTAATACTAAATGCTGTTCTTTAGCTCTTAACTCCTTAAAAGAGTGAGAAAGGGAATCTGGCTCCAGCTTAAGAACAGCGTTCAAAACATGACTATTGTGATGATTCTCTCTTCCTCACAAATCAGTGGTACAACATTAAGGCTTTTTGTTAGAAATTGTACAGCAGTTAGAAGAACTGTGTATTGGGGAAATCTGGCAGGTTGAAGAAAAGACCCAAAGAGCAGTCATCAGTGATCTCTCATTCAGAATTACAGTGTAAGACTGAGGATATTTAGAGGGTATAGATTTTAGCTCTGTTGATTTGTGGAAAATCTAACTTTGTTAAATGCAATTCTACCTGTAGCTTTTGCACAATTAGAAAATAAATAAATCATTCCAGATTTTTCAGGCATTTTTGATTTTGAGGAAGCTGTAGATCCCCTGCCAATTGAAGCCACCCTCAGACACTAGAAAATGCAATTTGTCAGCATCCTATAGAGAGAGAAAGTGGGATTGGAAGACAAGTGATCTTTGCCAAATTGGACTTGCTGTGGCCTTCTAGCTCCCTTCTACCCTCCCTTTAATTTCTTTTATATGTTCCTCTGTATCTTCAGTGTCAGTAATGTTTATATGTGATATAGGAGAAGGGCCTTTTGGTTCATAGTAAATTCATAGGGGAATAATCTAAATCCCCAATAGCTGGCCTATGGTCTGAGTAATACAATGTCACTCTTCCAGCATATTATCAGGGTAACTATTAGATCTGTGCATTTATTTGGGGAGTACATAAATATCCTTTACAGAGCCCTCACTATTCATCTTCCTCACTGGTAGTAGAGTGTGTGGGAAGGTCTGACACCTACCCGAGACAAGCCTGGCACTCACACCCTTCTTTGTGCAAGACAACAACGATGATTAATCCTCTACTTTGTCTTTAGCAGAGAATAGTGCAAGACCTTTAGTACTACAAATGATAGACTAAAAGATTGATTTTCAGCAGAGATTGTAAATGAGAAGAGAAGTTAATGAACAAGAGGGATGTCAGGATAACATTTCAGCTGGTAGAAGCTGCAGTGGAGGAGGGTTTTGCACTGATTATGGCAAAACTGTCCCAAAAAGCTAAGCAGGTAGGAGAATCAAAAAGAGCAATAAAAAAGAAAAGTCAGATCCTAAGAACAATTTTAAGTAATTTATCTATCTGATTAAAAATAAATTACTTCATTCCACCTGCCATAGTTCTGTAACCTTTGTAATTAATTTGTGTGACTAATAATTTATACAGATATATTTACATATACACATGTGTAAATACTTACATAGACACATATGCACATATATAATTTTTTATATGCATGTGCACCTATGTTTTACAAGATATAAGGCCACAGTTAATTTTGCACCAGCTTATAATAGCTTGTAATCTAAATCAGATAAAATTTTAAGTAGATATGGGGAATATTCTTTGCTCTAGTGTTGGTCTGTTAACTTTCTTTAGCGGACTTGTTGAAATGTGGCTTAAAGCCCTTGATAGTGATTGTAATCACATTCAGTGACACCCTTTGTGTCAGTGTTGGTGAAGACAAAGCTGATCAATTGTATCCTACCTGGATGGGGATTTTTTATTAATATATTACGGATTTGGTGTTGAAAATCTTACTGGCAGTATAAATGCTGTCATTCTTTTAACGAGAGATTCAGCATTGCTGTTGTTTGTGACAAAAGTCATGTTGACCACACAAAATCACTGAAAAGGTGAATGTGGTTCTCAGAAAGGAAATTATTCCAAAGGCATGTTTTTTCTATTTAAGTCTGTTTCTTAACATTTTCCTATTGTCTTGTGTTCACAACCTGGGAAATTGCTCACAGTTAAGTTAATTTTATAGTAGTCACCTGTAAGTTATTGGAAACATTTGTTCCAACAGAACTACTTTTCCTGTGTTCTCTGTACCGGTGTTTTATTATTGAGTTTGTAACAATTTGCAGTTATAGCCAGTTCCAAAAGGGAATTGCTTATGGAAATCAAACAACTAATTTAAAAACTACCTGAAAGCTTTTGCACTGCGAGAAAAGTGCATGCCCTGTATCTTCTGCTCTGCTTAGCACTTGCATTTATATTATGAAATGTGTTCTGCTATATTAGTTTAGGAAATAGATTGCAATTTGAATTACATAATTGTTAAGTGTTACCTGTTTAAGTGTCATCACTCACTGCTAAATTGTGGTAAATTTAGTGTCAAGGTTTCTTTAGTTTTGTGTGCATTGTGTTGTAAAAGGTTCGTCTTCAATTTATGACTTATTTGCCACTGATTTTACTGAACAGATTGTTAAAACCTAACATTGATGGAGGTGTTTGATTGCAGGTTTTGCTGGTTTGAGGTTTTGTGTTTAGGCTTTATGGGCATTGTGTGCTTTGGTTAAGTCAGAAAATATTTCCTTTTGTTTTGATGGCCTGACTCTCTTATCACCTGTGACTTCCTCCAAGCTGCAGTTATATTGCATGGTGTGAAATTGGAAAATCTGTTCTGTGTGTGTTCTAATGGATGTGACGGTCATTAAGTATATGAGTCTTCTGACGTTGTAATCAGATGTGAATCAGTCTGTTAAATATCCATGAAGCAACATCTGCTTCACAGAGTGACCTTCTGCTAAAGAATACTTAGCATCTATTAGCAGATCATAGTGCAGATCTGCCTTATTTGAAATGCACTAAACTAGAGTAGTCTACTGCTGTTTAGCAACTAGCTTGTAATAATTTATTGCAGTTAAATAAAGCTTAAAAAACTCCATTAAATAATTATAGGGATTATATGCATTTTGAAAACCTTTGTGTTCTACTGAAATTACCCATTTAATTTCAGGGTTGGTTTGTTAAAAAAAGCTGAAGTCTAAAGGCACATTAGGGGATCTGTCAGATGCTATTTTCTGTAGGTGTTAATAAAACCAGATTAAAGAAAAAAACTGAAACAAATTAAAACCAAAAGCAATTTTACCATCTGTTGTATATTAATTAGAACTTGGTGTATCAAGGGTAAACTTGCTCTTACAGAATGTCACTGAATGTCTGCTAATAGAATAATATGCAAATATATTAGATGATAGGATTATATTGAATTTCTCATTCTGCTTTGGTTGTAGCAAATGCCAAGATGTTGTATAACGAACTTTAATTTTCTTTCTTCTTAGAGCAACCTCCAAATAACCAAGGCCAGTCGACCCTGCAGCCTTTGCCACCTTCTCACAAGCAACATTCAGCACAGCATCACCCATCCATCACCTCACTTAACAGAAACTCACTGACAAATAGGAGGAATCAGAGTCCGGCCCCGCCGGCTGCTTTGCCCGCCGAGCTGCAAACCACACCTGAGTCAGTCCAGCTGCAGGACAGCTGGGTGCTTGGCAGTAATGCACCACTGGAAAGCAGGTAATTACTTAGGTACTACTACAGACTCTGGCAATGCTAAAGAAAACATTTAGCCTAATGAAAGTTGACCCACAGCTAATTCTTCCCCTCATTCAGCAAGCAAAACTGAAAACCTTTCAGTCCTAAAAAATCTGTCCTCACTCTAAAATCCGCAATGACGCTCTTCTCCCTTACAGTCCTATTCCACAGTAATTAGAGTATATTAATTTTTCCAGACAAGCATTTTCCTTCCTGTTCATAATCTGTGACTTTTGCCTGTTTGAGGAAATTTCTTGCCTTGCTTGCCAGATGTTATGTGTCAAATATATACTGTCATACAGATCAAATGTCAAATAACTTTCAGTAACAGTTTTTAACTCTTATACTTGGTACCTTTAAAGAAATACTTATATGAAGCTAGGTGTTTTTAAAGGTGCCCAGGATTTGGTGAGACAAAAGAATTCAGTTCTGGTGTGATGATAAATTTGTCCTTGATAACTGGCTCTAGGAAAGAAGCAGCTAATATGAAGGGTGACACTAGCTTTTTTCGATGCAGAATGATCTACTAAAAAAATTGATAGGACTTACTGGCACGGAGCTGAATTTACTTGATTAATTAGTACTCCTGTAACACTCAATCAGCACTAATTTTTTATTAAGGAAAGCCATAATATTCCAATTTAGTTATTAAACTGAGCATTTAGTACTATATTGAAGTTGACAGTAATTCTTGAAAATGTTTATGAAATCCCTTCAGTTTCTTCTTTGAATCCCTTTAAATTACATTTTATAGCAAAGTAAAGATGATTTTGACTAACTTAAAACATACATGACCTTAAGATTCTCTTTTAAGTAGTTTTTATCACCATAGATGTTTCAGGCAGCTCCTCTGTTAGACAGTTTGGAATGGCTATTCCTTTTTTAGTTTTCTTGGACTCTCCTGTGTTGTTTATGAGACATAAGCACTGTGGAACAGCAATCCACTGAAGAGATTTCATCATCATACTCAAACATTTTAGTACGTTAAGAAAGAATTTTCTTACAGAAGAAACAGATTTTTAGTGGGAAAAAGATGTTTGATGTTTTCCTGATACTAGTTAATCTTAAGTTGATGGGTAAGGTCTTTGATGTTTGCTTCTATTGCCATATATGTTTTTATTGTGTTTATAAAAGTGTAAGACTACCTGAATGAGAATGCCACTTCCAACCTTAAGTATTT
This sequence comes from Edolisoma coerulescens, assembly GCA_013397115.1. Classification (NCBI taxonomy): domain Eukaryota; kingdom Metazoa; phylum Chordata; class Aves; order Passeriformes; family Campephagidae; genus Edolisoma; species Edolisoma coerulescens. The sequence continues at coordinate 92,501 of VWZW01005505.1, read as the reverse complement.
TTTGCAGAATAAAATCTTTTCATCTTTTAGATATTCCTGATGAAAAGCTAAGGGTGTTTTGAGTGTTCAAGTTTTGAACACTTGTGAAAGAGGTAAAATGTAAAAATCTCATGTAAAAACTGGCAGAGCCCTACTACTGTGGTTTTTCTAATAGTCTTACTTGGTTGGAACTCTGGAGGTGAAGAACCCATCTTATTTGTCATTGATTTTTCCCCTTTTGGTTAAGGTTCCCTACTGAGTGTGATTTTCAGGCTTAGTTTCAACTACATTAACAACTTTGTGGTGGGTCTCTCTCTTCATCCTTTTGTTGGACTAAAAGAAAGTTTATTTCCTCTTGGGCAATATTTTAGCTTATGCTTATTGTTGGGTGTTTTTTCTTCTCTCTTTTTTTTTTATCTGACTTAGATGACAGCCGTTTAGAGGTAGAGAATGTGTATGCCAGCATATATACACAACTATCTTTCTAGCTCTGTAGGCTCATACTGATGATGGGTGGCATAAGAATGACGTACAGGTTGCTGTCACGAATAGCTGGGCAGCAAATTGGCTGGGTTTGTGTATGTGCATGTAGGAGAGAGGGATGTATTTGCAAAGCCTGGAGGAGGTTTTAGTCCCTATCACTCTGCAGTAGTAGTGAAAGTGACTTCAAGATGTATATTTCACAATATTGGATTCAATTGTATTTCATAGTACATACTGCAATTTGGCTCTGTGCAAAGTACTATTAACAAGAATTAATGCATTTGTGCGAAGCATTGCTGTTACTGGCTAAGTAGATGAACCGTGAGGTAACAGATAAGTGATGTCCAACAGAAACTCCAATTTGCAATTTTTTAAATATAAAAAGACTCTTTGCTTAAATGTTTGTGAGAACCTAAAACTGTAACTTGAATGAATTGAATTATGTGAGTGCTTCTTTCATCTTTGATGCCATCTTTAAATGACAGTGAGGTTACCGAACAGAGGCAGAAATTGTCTTCCCTCTATTTGGGCTCAGTAAAATCTACATTAACAAAAAAAGCAAGACAGAATATTTTCTGTAGATTTCCTGCAGACTGCAGGACCTGTCATTGAACATTTAATGATCTTTACTATATGACTGGTCCCTAGCCTGCTGTAAGTTAGGTTTATTTGTAGAGCCAATAGATCTGGTGGAGGAACCAGCACTAGAGAATAGCATGTACTTTGGAAGAAATCAAAAGACTTTCCATTTTGTTCTTTGAAATACAGGTTGGACCGCCAAAGTCATTCAAATATATGACTACAAGTCAGGTGTCTCAATATGATAAAAGATGATTTAGTAATTAAATATTAGTAGTTTTTTTATTATCATTGAGCTTTAAGTTTTTATTCACCTACTACTTTTAGTAATGATTTATTGAGCACCAGTATCAGTAGTTATTCTCATGACTTTGAGTTCTAGTAGAATCGAAATTACGGATATTTAAAAATACATAGTAAATGACTTCTTTAAATGCTCTCTCTGTTAAATATTTAAATGTACAGAATTTTTCTAATGCACAATCAATTATGAATGTTAGAGATGCACAGAGGAAAAATGTGTTAGAACTCATAAATTTGTAGATAAAAATAAGCTGGTAGCATCTCTTAGTGCATTTCCTGGGAAGTATTTCATTAATTTTAGGCATTGAACGTAAAAGATCAATTTGTTGGCAAGGGGAAATTTACATATTCCAGTCAAGGAGTAAATCTCTGAGAATATTATATAACTTTATCCAGAACTGTGCTAACATGCCAGTGAATCAAAGAAGAGCTTTGCATTTTCTTACTAGATTTGCTGCATAAAATACCTCCTTTGAAAGATGGCTGTATTTAGTATGATGGACTGTGAATTTTTTTATAGAAACTAGCCAAGAAACTAGCATGGTTTTCATAGTTTATGCAGATGCTGCTTAGTCTTCTTCTGCCACTTAGTCTTAAAAGTAGAGTGGTAGGTACATTCCTGTATTCAGCTACTTACGTACTTATTTTACCGAGAAAAAATGAATTGGTTGAAGAAATACTTGATGGCTGGAAAATATTTTAGCATTTTGAAGGAATTAGTTAAAGTACTGGGACATCTCAGAAATAATATAGACAAAATAATTCCTGGAATGTATCACTTCAAACCTGTTCTGTAAACTTGATTCAAAGTTCATTTTAGAATGTGAAGATTTTAGAAACTCCTAAAGTGTGATGGACATACCCATATTTCTTTATTGGGGTGGATTGCCAATGATCCAACTGCCTTCAGTGTTGGTTAAGGTGTGGAAAGGGTGTTGATAGTTTCCAGGGAAGTTTAAAATCAATTTGTGGAGAGGCTGATTGATTGTCTGCAAAAGCACAGTGTTGCTAGAGGTTAAAGTCTGCTCAAACCAGCTATTTTACTCATTCCACCCACTAAACAGTGCCTGGTTTAATCAAATTAAAAAAGTATTCTGTTCTGTAAGTCTTCCAGGTTTTCACACATGGACTTGATTAGACATGTTACTTCTATTAAGAAGGTGCACGGTACAAAATAAAGGCAGAAACTGGGGATGGAGTTCAAGTCCTGCTCTGAAGACCCTGTTTATCACTGTGGGTGTCACATTGCTGATCTGCAAGTTGAAGAAACAGGACTCTGCTTAGATTGCTGCCAGCATGATTACATTTGAAAAATTGACATGCCATAATTATGGGATCATTATATAAACACATTAGAAATCAAGTATTGTTTTCAAAGACTAAAAAAATTCTGTTTCCTTCTGACATTCTCTTACTGTTGGGTTCTCACTGAGCATCTGTTTGAATCCTAAAACACCAAGCCCATATGCTTATCAGCTTTCTTTGATGTCAATAGTGTCTTACTTTGGATTTTTGCTTGATCCCTCTGGCATCTTTCCTGCTCAAACATCCCTTGCTGTCACCATAAGTACTTGGAACTTGATCATGCTGTGTATTTTGTCCCCCAGCTCTTAGGCAAGCACCGGTAGTCCGGAATTCAGTAGCATCTACACAGTATTCCTTGAGTTTATCATTCCCGTTTTCAGAGGTACACAGCCACTGAAGTAAGAATGGACCCAAGTATTTTTCCCTATGTCAATCATTCCCTGTTTTAGATAGGACAAAAGAAATATGCAGTTGTAAACAAAATAATAGTTGCTTACTTCATTTCTTCCCTTCATTTCCTCACTATTCCGTGAGAGAACCAGAGTCTGTGATGCTTCCTTGCCTCTCCTGCTGCTGTGCATTGTCATTTGCAGAACATGAGATCCCCATTCACTCTGGTAGCCAGCCTTCTGCATATTTTTCTGGCTGGCTGGCTGTGCCAGATAGCTGGCAAGAGACTGTCTTTTGATAGTCTCAGTTCACTTTTATTACTTTGTCTCTGGTCCAGCCCCATCAAGTAAACATCCCCCACTATGCACTGTTCAGTCCTTAAGCCTGTCTTGCCACAGGCAGCAGTCAGGAATTTTATTCAAGGACTTGCACAAAAATAAGGGATCACCAAAGGGTAATGACCACCTAATGGCAGCCTTGTAACACTGTGTCTTCAGGTTACAATCCAGCATGCAGTTCAGAGGACAGCCTGAAAGGCAAATAAATCCCACATTCAGTTTCACACAAAATTACACAACAGAATTAGTATATTCTTTTTTGTGGGATCATCCCACTCTTTAATTTGAAATTGCACCTCTAATTTCATCTTTTTGTATCTTTATGTATAGAGAATTAGAAAGTCAAGCAGTCCTTGCAAATGGTCATGACAACCTTATAGAGATGGATGTGTTTTCTCCAACATATCACGATAGCAGTTATGGGTAGGTGACTCTTAAGTGTTTGCATGATGCTAACTGTTGACACAGCAGACAAAGTGTGATTTAAAAAAAAATTATTGCGATAGGAAAACATCTGGAACAAACTTACTCATCCTTACGTCTGATTTTTAAAAATTAGTCTGAATAATTTGTCATACTGACTCAAAGTAGATACAAAATGGAAACTCTGACTGCTAAATCTTGCTTGCTTTAAGACATTAAGAATGCAGTTGCCATCATATTAATTCTCTATGGCTCAAGTCTGCAGGCTGTGGCAAACCATTTGCATGATTACATGTTTGCCAGATCTGATCCCGAGTTTGTAACATATTTACTACTTAGCAAATATTGCTTTTATAAATATTATGACATATTAATATAGCATAAAGAATGACCAATCAAAGAAGTTGAGAAGAGTTACATACCTAATCTGTAATATTTTTACCAGCTAGTTTGAGATCGCAACTGCTAATAAATATGTAACTGTAAATAGAGAGTTCCATATAAATTAATATTTCAATTTGTTTTAAGGAAAATTTATATTTTCGAACTGTTCCGTAGCTACTTAACTTTTTCAATAATCTGTGTCTAATTTTTGAACTATGTTTTGGCATTCTTATGCCAAATCAGTGTAATTCATTTCTGATATGCACACACAAAAAAAAACCCCAATAAAAAGCCCTGACAAAGCAGTACCATTTCTGAACTGTTGATCATAAAAAGGTAAATACCTTTTTTTGTTTGCTTGTTTATACTCCACTAAAAATCAGATTTTTATGTCCAAATTCTGTTTTGCTAATAGTAACTCTTAACTTTATAAAAGGGACAATGTGCTATTTGATTAAATGAGGGGATTGCAGTTGCCCACTAATTAATCTGTAATATATATTGATGCAGCGCATTGATTTGCTTGTCCCAAAAACTCTTAAGCTTTCACTTAGCCACAAATTAAAATCAACAGCAGGAAGAAGATGGTATGTTAAATTCAATTAGTCAATCATTATCAGCAAACTCAAAGATATTGCAGATAATTACCAGACGATCCCAATATATTTTCTTCAAAGTAAAAATGTAAGCGTATTGTATTAAAACAGAACAAAGCCAAATACTATTGTTCCATGTAGAACAATTACCATACAATACCGGTTCAGATGCATAAATGCTGTAGTAGTGTTGATAGAACCATGCCTGGTTTATGCTTTATTCTATTATGTAATAGAATCACCAAATGTAAGTATTTTAGCAAATGGACTGTGTTATATGAAATTTCTGTTAGTTGATACTAATTCAGGTATATACAATGAATACAATGACATTTATCTTGTTTGTAATCCCTTCATTTTTAAAATTATGCTAGCAGGGATCATCTCCTGGTGTGAAAGTTGTCCAGAGATAATAATACATCAGTTCCAAAGCATAATAGATTTGAGACTACAACATGCTATCAGCATGAAGATTCAGTTTATCAATGTCACTAACATACTGTGTCACAGCTAGAATCATTATATATTTGTTTCTTTGTTTTCATGTCATGCGTGTATTACATTATGATATACTATTTCTTCATTTGTATGGCTTACAGAGAGAATATTAATCTAATGAATTTGACAATTTTAGTGTTAAGAATGATTATAGAAATAGACATTTTACATAGAAATTCTAATTATTCATAGTCCCAGACCTAAAAAATAGTTGTTTATAGCTTCGGGAGATGTATTCACAGTGCATTAATTATCATAAAACAGCTGGAAATCTCAATGTATTTTAGTGATATGTATTGTTGGCTTTATTCTCTTCTCTAATATATAAACATATACTAGTGTACCTGTTGACAAATCAGCTTAGTTTGAAGTAAGAAGTCTGTTTTCCTTTTACCTAACCTGATAGTCCTATTCCCCAAGTTACTTAGGTGTCAAAATCTGAAAGTATGTAAGATTCACTATCAGTGAATGACTGTATTTATATTACTTATCGATAAAGCTTGCTAGTATTTTCTATTTCTATATTTTTCTATATTCTATATTTTCTTTTTTCTGTTGTCCCCTCATTTTCTGAAAATTTCATATTTTTGCATGGTTGGGGTTTGAAAACTTCCTGTTATATTTAAGCAGGAATTTTTTACAAGGAGGTTGATTGGGGATTTTTGTCACCTGTTGGGGAGAAAGTTCAGGAGAGCTGAGTTTAGGGCATGCTTAAACTTGATAGTGGTAGAGGAGAAAACTGAAAAAGGCTGAGTACAAAAGGAATAGGAGTGGGTGCCCAAATGGGTAGATGGATTAGTCCACAAGGAGAAACTGAGACTGGTTGGTTAAGCAAGGTGGGACATGGATAATATGCTAGAGGACCAGAGGCTGAATATCTAGGATGAAAACTGAGATAATTTCTTGTCCTTTACTGCTTGTGATTATTTGTGAAATCCTTTTGAATTGCATGCACCTCATCAGCTATAGGACTGACTCGACATGGTGAGAAACCTTGTCTGCTGGCACATGCTCTACTAGTGACAGAAGCCAGAAATAATCAAAGATTTTCTATCCGTGATGGCCTGTGCAGATAAGAAAGTTTTCAATATGATTTCTAAAGTTTCTTCAAACTTTCTTAAATAAAATCACAAGTTAACACTCTAGTAAAAAATTTTCATCAACGTTATAAAGCTAGCACACAAAACTTGCAAAATTAAAAGCTAACTTCTTTCTACAGTTCCTTGGCTGCAGCTGAGCTTACCATCCCAATAAGTGCAGGTCAAGTTGAACCAGAAGGGAATTTTAACAGATTCTGGAGATTCTTTCTGTCGCATTCAAACAGGTGAGGAAAAAATACCAAATGTCATGGCAAAACAAAGACCTGGATGACTGTATGGTGCCTGCATTCAACATCTCTGATAATGCTGATTGCACGAAGAGAAGTTCAGCTGCAAAAAGGCATGTGTGGAAATGAGAACCATAAAAGATAAAGCATCACCCTCCTCTGAGCATAAGATGTAATCCTCTGTTGAATTGTTGAATTCGTGAATGGTGGTCTCTCAGTTCTGTGAAACTTGACATGTTGCATATGAGAGACTGTGCAAGCATAGTATTCAAGTTTTCACCAAGGAACAATGACTGGAAAACAGGAATGACTGTTGCATCACATGTGTGTGCACAGTCCCCAAGTTGGTCGTAGTGGCTGTAACTCAGAGGTTATGACAGTGCTGTTGCTGTAGTGACAGACTCTGGCTCTGTGAGTGACTGCTTGTACCATAGAAGTGGCAGCACAGAGTTCATCACGACTTATCATAGACTCTGAATTGCGAGAGGAGCACAGCTATGGACATCAGTAAGTGAGCTAAGGTTCACAGAGCCATTATGATGGAATCTTCAGCCTGCTTGCAGCTTCAGGCAGAATCAGATCCTGCCAGTCACTGGCAGAATAATACTTCACTTCTTTAAATTCTTTCTGGTTTTATTTTCTTTTAAAATGTCCACTAGCTCAGTCAGTCCAGACAAAATTTTAACCATTGCTCCAATTTCTGAATTAATCCTTGGGTACATAATGCAGCTCTGGGTCCCTCTTAAACTGTATTTCTTTTTGAAATACTCTTCATGTGCCTTTTGAGATATTTAGAGCAATTGTTCTCTTTCAACTTTATGAAGACAGCAAGGGTAGTAAAAAGACTGGAGGAGTAGTTGTGCTCTACATTTCCTTGATTTTCTGCCTGGAAACTGTAACTTATTCAGTATTTAGGATAGGAACTGACTAAGGTTAGAATGCCTCATCTCAGAGACAACTTTTCCTGTCTCTATCTTGTTAGGGGTATGATTCCAGAAGAGCAGAGAAGATAAGGAATTGTAATATAAATCCTTACTGCTCACATAAGCATTTCAGGTCCTCACTGCAAAATTCAGAGGCTTTCCTCGGCTCTCCCTTCCTTTGGAGAGATGAGAACTGCAATAGCAGGAATATTGTATCAGAAATACTGAATTCAGTATCAGAAAGTGCAGTAAAGGGCTGCCAAGTTCACTCCCAACTTCTGCCTCCTTCAGAAGTGAACATCACCAACAATATCGAGAGCCAAGTCACTTACTGTAACCTAGGTGGAAGTCTATGTAAGTACGAGTTCTCTCAGAGATCCAGAGGAAGCCTGTAAGGCAACAGAGCTGCTTGATGTTTTTCAGCGATACATAGATCTAATTTCACTCTCATCTGGAAAGTAAGCAATGGGACAGTTCTGCCAGGAGCAGTATGAGTAACTACAATTGAGCCATGTTTCTTTCCTTGTTCACCCAGCATGAGGCATTCTTTGCATTGGACTCTCTTGCTCATTTCTGCAAAGTGTGGCTTCTGCAAAGTGTTTGTTCCCCTTGTTCATCTTCCCAGAGTGCAGCGTAGCAGAGAGGAGCACAAAGGAGGAGGCTTGGCAGAGCCATCTGATTATTCTGGTTCTTTTGATCATAGATATGCAGAAATGAACCTCTTCTTCTCTGGGGTCCAGAACTAGCAGCCTGAATCTGAACTTGGAGAAACAAATACAAGGATAACAGGTACCCTCTGCATCCTGTTGCACTATGTTCTTTCTTGTACTGCCAGGAAAGTAGGGGTGATGCAGAGGAAGATCTACTCTAGCACACCAAAAGGGAGAGGAAGTTCGGGGCTTTTGTCAGCGTTCAGTCCTTCAAGTCATCATGTCCTGGTGACTTTCACAGCAGATTACCACACTGTCTTGTCTGGATTGCTCTTTGAAGCTTCAGCTGCAAGTTGCTATGCCTGACTTCTCCATTCTTTCTCCAGCAGCCAGCAGTGGAGCTGTAGCCTGCAGGGGCCAGATGTGAAAGAACACACAAGCAGTGAGGAAGACACTTTAGCCCTAGAAGGACTTTTGTTGTTTCTTGGATTTCAGTATTCAGTTTGCAAAGAAGGCGGGTCCTTGGTATAAACCCAGCCAAATTCAAGCAAGTGTTACCATATGTAAAGTGCTTTTCTGAAACATTTGAATAATGTGGTAGAAGAGGCTTATCTCCATTTCCCACAGATGTTTCCTCTGTTTTTGCATATGGATAATAGCTGTCTTCTCTTTCTTTCTTTCCTCCAAACTTTGATCATCATTTCATCTGCTGTGATCTTAGAGTTTTTCCGGGACTGTGATAGCATTAATACTGACCCCAAGGAAGGGGAAATTCACTTTTATTTCTTCCTAAGCAATTTTTTTATTGCAATTCTGCCCAGAAAATAAACTATGACAAATTCACAGCATAACACAGTTTCTGTGCTGGCTTAGAGTTATGTTAAATGCAGCCATATGGTTCTGTGGAAGTCAGTCATAAGCCTGTGCTAAGGGCAAACACCACCAGCTACAGGGTTTCATCTCAGAAGGATGTTAAAAGAAGATGAAGACAGGCATAAAGTGTTCACAGAGAAACAAAAATCCAATTCCTGCTAGAGCCTGCTGGGAAAGCTTATCTCATGCATCAATGAACCAGAGTTCACATGAAACCTAGCCAGTAATTTCTGTTATCTTTTACATCTTTCCTGTAATGTCAGTCGGCAGAGATTAATCTTTTCTTTCTATCTGTTTCCTCAACTCAGTGCAAGGAATCATATTTATTGATGTGGTCTATCCATTAGAGAATCGGGCAGAGCTCTCTAATGTCAGGTGGCAGGTGAGGGTCATGGTCTCTCTCAGAGAACCCAGTTCAATCCAGCATGAATGGGGTCTGTCAGCAGAGAGAGGGCACACCAGTCAGTAGGTGCCGTACTATGATTGATCACAATCTTGGACCACCGTCTTTTACACATTTAATAGTTTTCTCCTCGTTCTGACAGTTAATGTATCTTGTAGGGGTTTTTGAACAAACAAAAAAGCATGATGACCCATTCCCAGGAGGGAAAAATTTAGCTAGTTTGCATCAAGGAAAGTCAGGGAGAGACATACAAAACCTTAAATGAGAGAAGTTGGAGCAAACTAAAATAGCTGCAGCTGGATGTATCCCTCCTCTCTTTAACTTTCTTAAGATTGATTGATCTCCTTGTATGGAAATGGCAAGTAAAATGCTACGTCTTTGCACAGAGATAGACGTGCACTATCTCTGCATGTGTCAGTGATGACATAATTGAGGTTGAGCTCCCAAACCTTAGAAGTCTGCTCTGTCTGAAAGTCTATTCTGCTCATTTGAAACATCAGGAAAAAAAAAAAAGATAAAATTACAGCTACCCTTAAATCTCATTTGCTTACATTGGCCTCATGGTGCTGCCAAACTTTTGTAGAAGGTTCCATTATGTTTTTGAAAAGCAGAATTATTGATTGCTTCTGTCTCCAGATAGGTGCATTATGAATTGGAACCATTTGGGGGGGCAAAATCTGGTGGTTTATTTTTGGTTCAGGTGAGCAGTCATCACAGTTGTGTTCATCACAAAATAGAATAGTTAACAGTTTTTATTCCTAGGAATTCAGCAATACCATTATATTAAACATCAAACCCAGTCAACAGGAGTACTATTGAATTCTAAGCAGAGGAGTTGGGTCTCCTGAAGTATTGGTCCTGATACACAAGTATGCCACCAAAACATAAATTCACTAAAATTTACATTTCTCTCAACTTGCATTCACTCAAAGTGGATTTGATAGAAGTTTTTTTCCACCTCTGGAGCCTTAGGAGAATGCAATTCATGTGTTTCTAATTTTAAGTGTCTAAGGTGTAGATATTACCTCTTGTGCCTTGCAGTGAATCCAGACTGACAGACTGAGGACCTTAACAGCATGCATAAGACATTTTACCTTGCTTAAAAATGTGCTAATTCATGTAATAATGTCCACAGATTCAACACACCTTTGAGGCAAATAGATAATTTTTAATAAAGTTAGATACTGGCAGATTTGAGTTGGCTTGGGGGGGAAGATTAACCTGTGCTCTACAATGTAAAAATTGGTGTGCTCATTTCATAAAATATTTAATTTTTGCTTACAGGAAACAATGGTATTGGCTTATCTGGAAGAGTCCAGTAAAGTACAGTGATCTTTTGAGTCAACAGTGGTCTTCTGTGCTGGTGATTGCTGTTGTGTCCAGGGTTTTTCTCAAATTGCATGGGCAAGAGATGAGTCAAATAAAACAAATTAGTGGACTTCTTGCTTACATGAAAGAAATTTTTAGAGCATCCCAGATGTATTTAAATATATGGGGATATTTTGATACCTAGAGGTAAAAGAAACAAATGCAAAAAATGTTAGGGATAGTTTTTCTTTCCTCTTTCACCTCTCCTCAAGTCACTTTCTATTCTGTCAACTTCCAAATGTCAGTTTTGATTTATTCTGCACAGAAACAACAGGTATCTGAAAATAGCTTTCCTCATCTCCACAGTTGCCTTTGCCTGACCCATAAAAATCCTAAATTTTGCTTTTTTGCTTTAGGCAATTAGTTCTTAATGCTTTTGTGTGTTTTACCCATAAAAATAAAGTGAATCAAACAGTAGTAGTATAAAAATTTTTCTTTGTGTACTGCAGGGCAAACAGTGCATACTCATTATACAAGAACAAGGGAATAATCAGTTGAATTTAAATTGAAATTGATAGAAGAAAATACATTTTGATATAGTGCATGTTTAGCCTACAGAACAAAGTGCCACGAGACATCAGTGAGAGCATGAGTTTTGGACTGGTTAGAGAAAGAGCAAGCTGTTAGTGAGTAAGTAGACTGGAAGGCATTCATTCCCTCCCTTTGTACTGGCCACTTTCAGACAGGGTATTGTTCCTGATGGTCTGCTCTACTTCAGTAATTCCTATTTCTGCTTATTTGGTTACAGTTTTACACAGCTTTTGTAACTGTTCTCTATCAAGTAAGTTATCTTTTTTGCCACCATTTTTGGACTAAACTAACTTTCTCATTGTTCTGCATATGCTTTCAGGAATCCTACCCCTGACACTAGTTTTTAGACAGACGCCTCCATCAGAAGTACAGGCCAGAGATAATTTCTGACATTGGATGCCTTTTGTAGTGCAGTATTCTGAGTGCTAGAGCTGTTCTTCCTCTGTTGTCTTCCAGTGCAATGATCTGAAGAGCCATGTATCACTGACTGGATCATCATGGAACTGGCCAAACATTGCATTTAGGACAGTATAGGAGACAGCGCTGCAAGGAGATCTATACTGCAATAGCACTAGGACATTTTTTACTGATCACAGTGGAATCTCTCTATTTAGAAACTTGACCAAATTAATAGATTTATTCTCCTTCATATTTTTCAGGTGCTGTTCGTGTACAACGATACACAAGATCCAAAGATTTAGGATGGTAGGATTCAGGGTTTTTAAACACGTATTTTCTAGATACAGTTTTGTTCTGGATCAGTGGTATTATAGCTCTGAAGATGAGGAGTGTTTAGTTGTTGTGTATGCATAAGGCCTAGCAATATTGACCTTTATTCTATGATAGCAGTCGTCAACTAAATAGTAATGTTGCACAAAATAACAATAGCTGCCGTTCAATCTCACTGGCAGGGTGATGCACATTCTGATGTATTTTGAGAAGTTAAGTAGAATTTTGCTGGGCCTTATTCACAATTCCGTATTTAGTACAAATTTTGTAGAAGTCCTGTGTGACTTTTAATACAGTGTGACCTGCTTGCCGTGTGATTCAGCACTCTGTTGGCATGGTTGCACTGTATGAAATAATTTAAAATAGGACTAAAATGCTGCCAAAAAATTTTTTTGAAATTATAAGGTAGGCTTTTTTACATCTTCCAAGTATTGCAAAGCATTCTATATATATGAAGCCCAAAATTAGTGAAATTATTCTTTAGCAAGGTGAAGCAATTTCAGCATAAGCTAAAAAAAAAAAGTCATGTATCTAATGTAAAAATTGCATTAGGAACGTTAAAATTATGCAATAACTCTATTCAGATTGAGACCAGTCTATTTATAAATTAATGTGTAATATTTCTTTTTGCGTGGTGATAGTTTATTTATATAATATCTCAGCTTCCAGCAGTCTGGAGTCTAGGGCCTTCCAGACGTGTTTATGTAATATTGCATTCATTGATGCATAGTATCCATTTTCTTCTAAACTGCGGTCAAAAGTTCTTGTCATAGATCCTTTCATGAAGGAAGTTATTCTAAATCACATTTTTGTTGCTGGACACCTGGCTGTCATATCAAAAGTATTTGGGCTTCTGGGCTGAGTCTCTCTGTCCTTGAATATTTTGATAGTCTATCTCCATTTCTATAAAGACACAGTTTTCAGTTAATTTAATCTTTCTGCCAAACTCATGGACAGTTTTTATCACTTCTTTTCCCCCTTCTGTTTTCCTGTTTGCTGGATTTGGTAGAGAATGCTTCGATTTTCCACAGAGGAAGTGGCAGCACAAAGAAAATGTGATTTACTGTGAATCCTCTCCCCCCAGCAGTGTGAGAAGGAAGAAACCATCTGCATGTCAGCCAGTGCACACCAGCACTTGGTGCTGAAAGAGTACTGAATTAAATTAAAAGCATGATTATTTTACTTTTTTATTTTACTTTTATTCACATGCTTCTGTTTTCTGAGCTGACACCTTTGAGGTTTTTGATGCTGTATTTCTGTCTTTTCTTTAAGGGCAAAAGCTTAAGTAAAATGCCTGCCATTTGTGGAATAAGGGTATTTCCCAGCTGTCTTTGCATCCAAGGATTAGCTTATGGCATAACTGTATTTTGCTACCAGTCTGTAGTTTAGATTTGTTGGGTACTGAATACTTCCCACCTAAAATGTTAAGATTAGCTGCACTTTTTAATAGCAACATCTATTGAATAAGTTGGCAGAAATATATATTGAATAAATGTAAAAGTAGAATATTATTTGCTTTAAAAGTTGAATTGAATTATTTAATAATACAGAACTGGCTTGTCTTGTAAAATATTAGCATGATTCACTGGATTTTTGTACTCCGTAGCTTAATAAAATATTTAAAGTGCTGCTTACGTGAAGATCTAGCAAGTGCATGTTATGTGATCAGTTTTGAAGGGAAGATACACTATTGCAGATGCTATAAGCTCCCTATGAGATGAAATATAGTGTAATTTCCCGTAAGTCAGTGCCTGGTCAAGTGGTGCAAACAGTTTAGGCTTTAGAAATTAGCTATTTGAGTTCCGTAGTTTGAAAAGACAAAGTAGATAGATATATAGATAATTAAAATCATTTGTGGATGGATTATATTTCAAGAGCATAAGAATTTCAGCTTTATCTGGAAGCAGCCTGGATTTGTTGTCAGATACCGTATCCTTCTAAGAGTCTCATAGGAACAGTTTGGCATGGCTCAGTGAGGCAGACAAGATGTGCAAGTCTGATAGCATTACACTTTAAATACTTATCACTCGGAGTTAATGTAGCAGGAGAGTCTCTGACAACTTTGTTAGTAACTCCACTCATTAGAAATAGAGAGATCCAAACAAATTTTCTTAACTCACATGAAGATGCCAGACTGACTTTTCTGTCATTATTTTTCCCTCAGCGTTCAGCCAGACAGTGCAACCACTCTGGCATTGTATTCATGGGATTCAAAGCAAAGGAGAATAGCTTAAAGTGAGGAGCTGTGCCATGTGCTGCCTAAGACAACACATTCCTGAATTCTTACTGCTGAATTCCCACAGCATTCTTCTGGAGAAACTGGCTGATCAAGGCACTGAGAGGTGCACTCTTCACTGGGTAGAAAACTGGCTGAATGGCCGGGCCCAGAGGGTGGTGAATGGAGTTACATCCAGCTGGTGGCGGGTCACAAGTGATGTTCCCAATGGCTCAGTATTGGGACCAGTCCTGTCTAATTTCACAGAATCACAGAATAAGATGAGTTGGAAGGGACCCACAAAGATCATCGAGTTCAACTCCCGGCCCTGCACAGGACCATCCCCGAGAGTCACACCATGTGCCCGAAAGTGTTGTCCAAATGCTTGCTGAACTCTGTCAGGTTTGGTGCTGTGACCACTTCCCTGGGGAGCCTGTTCCTGTGCCCAGCCACCCTCTGGGTGAAGAACTTTTTTCTAATATTCAACCTAAACCTCCCCTGACACAACTTCAGGCCACTTCCTTAGGTCCTGTCACTGGTCACCACAGAAATCAGTGCCTACCCCTCCTCTTCCCCTCACAAGGAAGTTGTAGACTGCGATGAGATCTCCCCTCAGTCTCCTCCAGGCTGAACAGACCAAGTGACCTCAGCTGCCCCGCATACAGCTTCCCCTCAAGGCCCTTCACCATCCTCATGGCCCTCCCTTGGAAGCTCTGTAATAGCTTCATAGCCTTCTTATATTGTTGTGCCCAAAACTGCACACAATATTCAAGGTGAGGCCACAGCAGTGCAGAGCAGAGCAGGATAATCACCTTCCTTGCCCAGATGGTGATGCTTTGTCTGTTATCAACAATCTTTATCAGTGATTTATTAATGAGGAGATTGAGTGCACCCTCAGCAAGTTCACAGAGACAGCAAGCTGGATGGGAATGTTGATCTGCTGGAGGGTAGAAGGTTCCACAGAGGGATCTGGACAGGCTGGATCGATGGGCCAAGGCCAAGTGCTGGGTCCTGCACCTGGGTCACAAAAACCTCCTGCACCACTACAGGCTGGGGGCAGAGTGGCTGGAAAGCTGTCTTGCAGAAAAGTCCTGGAAGTGCTGGCTGACAGCAGCTGAACATGATTCAGCAGTGTGCCCAGGTGGCCAAGAAGACCAGTGGCTTCCAAGTCTGTCTCAAAAATAGTGTGGCAGCAGGACCAGGGAAGGATCTTCCTTCTGTACTCGGCACTGGTGAGGCCACACCTCAAGTGCTGTGTCCAGTTCTGGGCCCCTCACTACAAGAAAGACATTGAGGTGCTGGAGTGTGTCCAGAGAAGGGCAACAAATCTGATGAAGGGTCTGGAGCACAAGTCTTGTGAAGAGCGGCTGAGGGATCTGAGGTTGTTTAGCCTGGAGAAAAGGAGGCTTGAGGGGGTCTTACCACTCTCTGCAGCCACTTGGAAGGAGGTTGTAGCCAGGTGGGGGTTGGACTCTTCTCACAAGTAACAAACCATAGGACAAGAAGAAATGTCTTCAAGTTGCACCAGGGGAGGTTTAGGTTGGATATTAGGAAAAACTTCTTCCTTGAAAGCATTGTCAAGTGTCAGAACAGTCTGCAAGTGTCAGTGAAGTGGTTGAGTCATAATCCCTCCAGGTATTTAAAAAATGTGTAGATGTGGCATTTAGGGACACGGTATGGTGGTGAACATGGCAGTGCTGAGTTAACGGTTGGACTCAATGATCTTAAGGGTCATTTCCAACCTACATTTTTCTAAGATTCACATGTAAATTTACAATTTTCTTTCATTAACTTGAGGCCTGAGGTGGACTGTCAGGGTTATGACAGTTCACACCATCGCAGTCATCTCTTGAGTTTATCTATGGGATTAACTCCTCAAAGGCTTTGAGAATATGGATTACAGTCTCTAGTAGTCTGTGGTCTACCAAAGCCAACATCAGTTCTCACTTTCTCAGAGAAAAAAAAAAGGAAAATATCAGCGGCAGACTGTTTTATTGCACTATTTGAGTTCTATTCAAGTGCTTGTATAATGCCAGTTTCCATTTTTAGTCTGTTGAGTCTAACAGCAAGAGAAGGAGGATGTGAAAATTGCAGGTTGGTCAGGCAGCTTCTTATTTTAACATGGAAGCTGATGTATAGGAGGAGTATTATTGTATCTAGTGTATGGCTTTCCTTCTGTCCCCCAAAACAGTACACATTGCACACGGAAAGGGAAACAGCTGCCTTTGTATTTGGTGTTTTCTTGGGATCTGTGTAGACACTGTTTGTGAAATACACCTGGACAGAACATTTACCATATGTAGCCAGGAATGAAAGAGCAATAAAGGTCAAGTAAATAAGACACTTTATCACGACTAAATGAATTTACATGATTCTGTGAATCTATACAATCAAAGTAATGCTGTTGTAAAGTGTAAACATTTTTACATAGGGCTAGTTATTATTTTGGTGTTTGCTTCATTGAAAATGTCACAACTTTTAATGAAGTACCTTCTTAGACAGGATTTAAGCCACCAGGGCTTTGTCTTTTGAGATTGTTGGTTATACTCTGAGCTCAGAAGCCAGAAAAATTTGAGATATGCTGTTGTGCATCAGTAGATCTAGTGCATATCCTTCTGTTGTTGCTGCCATCAAGTTTAATATTGTTCAGAATGAAGTAACCTATGTAAAATATTTCATGGAATCATGTTTGTAATGCAAATACTTTCAAGTAGAAATGCCGAGATGTTCTAATTCATCTGTTAACCTCCCATAGCAAAGTCACCTGTAAACAACAAATCTTGTTTATCAACTGCTGGTATTTTTCTCAGGCAGCAGTGGGGCAAATTAATTTCTGGTGTCTCTACAGTGTAAATTGGTCCATTACTATGCAAGAATCCAAGCATGTGTCCCAGAGAATCAAAGTCCCACCAGCTAAGAAGCTGTTCACGGTGCCACGTGGTGTAACTAGTAAGGCTTTTCCCCTGCACAACTAGCCCAGTTGGTGCTGGATCCTCTGACCCGTGCTGTATAAGTGACAGGCAGTAGGCAAATACAGTGTAGGCGTGCACTTACCTTCAAGAGGACCTGGGTATCAGCAATTCATGAGTGTCTCTTAGCTATGGCAAAACCCAAGCACCTTTCTGGTTCTATTTAGCTGTGCAGTTGGTAAGTTCAAAGTCTCCACAGTATGCTTTCTTTCATTTTTACATATAATGTATTCATTTTTCAGAGCTTAATTAGGTAAGGGCAAGCCATATGCTACAGAGTTGCCAACATAACAAATTGGTGCGAAACCCCTGGCGCAAAGACCTTCCTTTGAATGGGGTTTTGTTGTTCGTAGAGTTGCGTACGTGCATCTGGAGAAGAACTCCACGTAGAATATGCCATGCTCAGAGGCTCTTTCAGAGTAATTATGATTGCATGAACTGAAATTAAAGGATTCTACCATAAAGAAGCTTAGGGAGTAATATTTGCTTTGGAAATTTTAATTGAAAAAGTCAACTGGTAACTGGTAATTCACAGTGTGTCTTAACTGTGACTTTGCTTTTCTTATCCATTGCTGGTTTTTGATCTTGAACATTTAGTAGGTATTTTTCTTTAGAGTACTTCTCCTAGGCTGTAACTAGCTGCTGTATCCATAATCAGATCTTTTTATGGTAAGATTATGTGCAAGTAGATGTGAATTAGTGAACTGAGTACTTGGGACACACCCAAAAAATTTTTTTAACTGATTATTTTTGGAAAAGTTGCCAAAAGTTTATAACTGAGAGATTGCTGTTTTCCTTGTACTTAACCTAGGAAAGCTGTGATAAGTAGTGTGGGCTGCATTCACATTATTGACTTTTTAATGGAGTTCCCTGTAGTCTGTTGCAGAAGCCAACACAAATAAACAGCAGCAGAAAGCCTGTCTCTGCTTGTTGGATAAACTAAGAGAGACTTCCTCCCTGCTACACTGTATTTTGGGTAGTTCTGTTTCCTGTCTGGATACCAGTGTATTATTAATGTTTGGGGGGCTTTGGTCTTTAGTTAAAGGGAAAGTGTCTTTTTATGTGTGAGTGTCATGACAAGTTATTGCTTCTATGACCCTTTGTAGATTGGATGTTGTTAGCTATTTGAAAAATAGGCGACATCAAACAAAAGACTTATGATTGCCTGTGCTCCAGCTTTATTTACTTTTATACTTTACCCTATGCTCTTTCTTTCACAGGCATTTCCTATTCAAAACAGGAACAGGGACCACACCGCTGTTCAGTACTGCAACACCAGGGTACACAATGGCATCCGGCTCTGTTTATTCCCCTCCTACTCGGCCACTACCTAGGAACACTCTATCCAGAAGTGCTTTTAAATTCAAGAAGTCTTCGAAGTACTGTAGCTGGAAATGTACTGCACTCTGTGCTGTAGGGGTCTCAGTGCTGCTGGCAATACTGCTGTCCTACTTTATAGGTGAGTTGCATTTTTTATAATTGTCACTATGAACAGTGGTGTCTGATGGATTGTATGTGGACTGTGACATACTAACCTTTAGGTAGCAAAGTCTTTAGTAACGGGAAAAGCCGCAAGGATTTAATGAAAAATCACAGTTGTTTAGAGAAATTAGAAAATTTGAATATTTTGTAAGCATTCTGTAGCTTGATATTCAGTGAATTAACTTCAAAGAAGTATTTGAACTACAATTAAATTATGTGGGGTCGAGTTCTTATAAAAGTATGTGTAAAATATAGCCTGTAAAAGTTCAATGATGTGAATATAACTTGCAGCATATCTTTGGAACTCTCATTTTGCTGAAATATTGCTAATACAATCTTTAGGAATGCTAACTATCACTTATTTCATCATTACATACATGTATGTTTGTGTATAAAGCTGGAGCAAAAGTCTAATACAGATGTTTGATTGCGAAATAGGGAAAATAATTGTCCAAAAGGACAACATGCAGTGAAGATGTAGACTTCTTCCTCTCTTGTGGCTTGTTTATTTTTAATTATTGTCACTTTTCTCTATTTGTTTGTTAAATTCCATTTCCCAAATTTTATTTTAGAAGATTTCCTTCATTTCCTCATCTCTTTAATTATTTTCATAAATGTTCGCTATAAATATTATATAATTTCAGTTTTAGGCAATTAATAGGAGCCGTGTTTGGCTATGACAAAATGTCCTTGACTTTAATAAGGGAACAGAACAGGATCATTTTGCACTCCTAACTTCCTCTGCATCTTTGTCCAGATTACGGATTTTTTCATCTCTGAGTCCGTAAATGGTCTTCAAAGACTTTCTTTTAACTGATTTGTTAATTAGAAATTTAGGTCACCACAGTTATGGAAATGTAAGTGTAATGGTCTGATTTTTGTTAATGGTTGCACACACGTTGAGAGTCTTAAAGGGTTGAGGAAAAAAATAGAAAGAAGAGAGTCAATCTCTCTTTTCTGCCCTCCTTTTAAAATCAGTGTTAATTTGTAATAGAGCCTAGAAGGCCTTAAGATCCTTAAATCCTCATCGTCGTTACTCAAACAAGCTTGTTGCATTTCAATGCAAGACACAGCATAAGCTGTATAGAGCCTTTGAAGTAGTTCTTACTGAGTTGAAACTCCTGTGAACAATGCAAGAAACTGGGTTGCTGAGTAGCTGGAGAAATTCCCCTCTGACCCAGCAAAGCTGAGCCCCCTGAGCACCCTTTTCACCTCAGCTGCCAGCCCCAAAGAGCAAAAGACATATATGCAGATGTAGGCCTGGCCACTGCTTTTCAGCCTACTTCAATCATTGGATTTGCGGTTATTTTGTGTGAATGTGCAAGGAGTTTAAAGGTGTGGTTTAGAGTTAAGTTTTGACACTAGATCTTTTTTAAATGGAACTGAAATTATCCCACTCATAAAACGCATTAATTGTGCTCAGTCTGTCTAATATTGCCTCATAAATCATCAGAAGTAAACATCTGCTGCTAAATAAATGCATAAATACGAAATAAAGAATTCAGCATGAAGTATCACTGTCAGGAGCTGGGAAAAACAGCCATACATATAGCAAAACACTGGAGACCTGATTGTGAGCTGAGCTCTACACTTTGCTAGCCCCAAAGAGCCAGATTACTTATGAATCTGAGGGGCACGGGAAGATAGCTGTACGAGATTATTTCTCCCATAGGCACATTAAGAAATATAAGCATGTCTAATGTGCCTCTATTCCTGTATTCGGGAAAAAGAACCAAGCTTTCCAGTGAGCAAGAGCTGAAAGCTCCACACATCATTTATTCACATACCCTGTAAAAAAAAAAAAAAAAATAGCTGTACAACATTTCATTTCATGGGTGCACGCCAGCTCGCATCCTTGCTGAAATAAACAATGCACAACAGCCTTCCTCTGCCCACAGTCAATAGGGAGCTCAATGCCTACTGGTGATATTACACATATTTCAGCTAACTCAGCAATCTAAATGTAAAATTCAGCACTCAGGGATGCTCTCTAGAGAACTTTGTGTCCATAAAATCACGAATGGATTGCACTCATTCATATATGTGGTTTTCCCATCTCTACAGATGTAATATCAGAAATATTCTCCATTTAATAGGCCATCCAAGTGTAAATCAGCACAAATCGTTAATGTAAGATGGAAGCACTCCTTCGTCTTAGTTAACCATTTCATAGAATGGTTTGGGTTGAAACTGACCTTTAAGATCATCTAATTCCAAACCCCCTGCCATGGACAGGGACACCTTGTGCTGTATCAGATTGCTCAAAGCACCATCCAACCTGACCCTCAATACATCCAGGGATGGGGCATCCACAACTTCTCTGGGCAACCTGTTCCATTGTCTGACCACCTCACTGTAAAGAATTTCTTCTTAATATCTAATCTAAACCCATCCTATTTCAGTTAAAGCCATTCCCCTTTCTCCTGTCTTTGTGAGAAGTCCCTCTCCAGGTCTCTTTCAGGTCACCTTTAGGTAATAGAAAGCTGCTGTAAGGTCTCCCTAGAGCCTTCTCTTCTTCAGGCTGAACAACCCCAGCTCACTTTTAGCCTGTCTTCAGAGGAGACATGTTTCGTAACATAGGTGTGAAAGGGAAATGACTGAGTAGGAAATTGGTTGTAGCATAAAAAGAAAGGAAGGCTTGCAGTATTGTGTGACCTCTAGCAGCCTGTGACATGCCTCCAATACAGTGATCTGGCATCTCTGCTGAAGTGTACAGCAGCTGAGGTGGCATGTCACATTTGTATAGTCAGTTTGAGACATATTTTGAATTTCACAGAGATATGTTGCCACAAGTGTGAAAATGCTACCACCTTGTAGCATTTGCATGAAAGAAGGAATTCAGTACGAAGTATCACTGTCAAGAGCTGGGAAATCACCCATTTTGCAGCATGATTGCTGCAAAATGTGCCAGTACACGTTGATAAGGAACATAGTGTGGCTGATGTCCACTGTGTGACTGTGGCAGCTGCAGACTGAAGGGCTAATAGACCGCTCCTCCAGTGAGTGGTGGTGTAACCAGGCCCTTCCCAGAACTGCAGAGAGATGAACATGTCATGCCCAGGCTTATTTTAGTTACAGTGAGATGGGGTAGAGAAAGTGACTTGAGATCCCGCTGCCTCTGCTCAGGCAGCATAAGGCAGAAGAGACAGTTTGCTAGACTTCATGTCTGCCTTTGCAGAGCTGCTCAGTCAATTACTGCTCCGTCAATTAGCCCAGCCAGAGGAAGGAGCTGCATCAAGAGTCTGGTGTGTCTTGCACTTCTTCCATCACTCTGACAGGAAAGACTCCTACGTTTACGAAGTCTGCAAAGATGAGGTGAGAGCAGAGAGTGTCAGCATGGGTAGAGACCAGAGCAAACACTACACTCTAGAGCCATTTAATGCAGTCTTGGGGATCACAAGGAGTTGAAAATGTTAATTCAGTATAAAGGAAAGTCTTCCCGTGCCATTCTTGCCTTTCTAGCCTTTGCGGTCTCTCTCAACCATTCTGCAATGTACAAAATATTTAAGCTTACTATTTCTGTCAATTAGACCTGCTAATTGTTAGAGAAAATAGAAGTGAGTTGTGGAAAATGTTGGTCCTTTGTTTAGAGGCTTCATCCACTGTTAAATGGTTGAGAAGGAAGTAAAGCAACAGAAACATGCAAGTGGTGAACCTGAAGATAGTGCAGCAACATATAGAAGACAGGAATTAAAAATAGCTCTAGTTTAAAGTAAAGTATTCAAGGAAAAGCTCCCTGAAATGATGGATTATAAAATGGGGAGTAAAGAATTTTAACTGCCTCATTTTGGAATCAAGTTTACACTGGAATTTCTTTAAGCTGCTCATTTGCTTAACTTCTGTCTGTAATCAGATTTGCAACCAAGGCAAAAAGCAACCTTTTTTTCCAACATGAAGATTCTAGAATCTTTCTCCCTGTTTGGAAGACTAGGAAGAACAGTATTAAATATAAGCCATTAAAGAGTAAGAAGTGTGAAGTACCCTTTGTTTGACCTCTTTCTATAAACACATTAACAGTTTCAACCAACTCGGTACAGAGTTGTACCAAGTGAGAGCCAGAAATAGAGTCCAGTTTTACAATGTGGAGACAACACAGAACTTTGTCCTTTGTTTCCCCATGGCTTACTGCCTCCTTCAGCATCCATCACTTGCAGTGAATGAATGAATGAAAGGAAAGTTCTGTAGAGCACCTCCTAGGTCAAAAATGGGCACCAAGTCAAAGTTTCATATGTAACTGCCATCCTTCAATTCCACTTTTTGGGATCTTTCTTGTCCACTTGGGTTTTACTAAGGGAAGGAGCTTGTTGTTCTTGGATGTGATTTTTTCCTAACAGAAAAATCCACTGTGTAATTATAGAGTACTAACCAGTCAGAAAGAGTTGTTTCCAATATGTTGTTACATATCACAGACTCTGACCAGCTGTATTAACAAACTGATTTGTACTGTACTAATTATTTCTGCTGTAGTGTGGATTCAGCAATTAATGGATGAAATTAATGAGAATTTGGGGGCCTCAGAGCCCCTCTTTCTTCCCCAGGAGTTGCTCTGGCAATTGATTCTCCATTGCCAATGGCACTGTCTTGACATTGTCTAAATCAATACAAGAAATTACTGCCATTTTTACTGTACATGGAACTGAAGAGGGGAGCAGTTTTCCTCAGTTGGTGCTGGAATTGCACGATACCAGACTCAGTCAACTAAGCATGAAGAGTTGTACACTGAAAAATTGCATGCGTCTGTCATGAATTTTGCCTTATGGCTGCTAAATAAGTTTCTATGAACATAAAACATCATTTGAATGTACAGTAGGACCTGAGCTATTTAGTCAGGCCTTTCCTGTCCTGACTGCTTCATAACAACCTGTCATACTTTCAAGTCATTGAGCATATTACTCTTTGTGTAACATGGGACTGATTATTTTGTTAGCCTTATCTCAGCAGTCAGTGGTCAGAACAAGAATATACACCAGCCAGCTATTCTTGGTGATAAAGCAAGTGTTTACATGTCAGTGATAACAGAAGAACATCTCTTCTGTAGGAAGAATAGGAAAACAAAAACAAAGAAAGGAAAAAAAGAATTTTATTTCACTAAAAAGGCCACAAGACTATTTTTGTCATTATTGCCTTTATCATTTTTTATCACCGCTTTCTTTATCTATCAGTACTTTTTTACTACTTAAGCAAATCCATTTTGGTCAGAAAAGAAAGCTAACATTTAGACTTAACTGATGAAATATCTTCTGGGAAAACATGTATTTTAGTTGATATTTCATTCTATGAGAATCTGTAGAAAAACGTGGCTTCTGCTAAGACACAGATGACCATACGATCATAATGCAAATTTCAAAGGAAGTGTGAATGGAAAAGATACCAGACTAGAAAGCCATGTTTGATAATTACAGATAATTAATAATCCTACACTGTATAAAAATAGCTACATTGTGCTTATTCTGCAATTATTATAATAGCCACTCATGCTTTTTTTCTGTCTAAAAATGTTACTGTTTTATCATCATCCCAAGATATTAAAAATAAGCTGAACATTGTATGCTAGTATATTTCTAATAATGCACAGCTATCTTCAGAGTTATCTCAAAAACTTCTCGAGAATAAGAACAGAGCAACTTAAGAGGTTTTAAGGTAGAAAGAGAAGAAGGAAGTTTCATTTTTAGGGGAGACTGACTCATCAGAAGGATGCAAAGTGTGAAAGATAGTGTGTAACTATCTGCAGGTGAGTTTTAACTAATTGTTAAAAGTTATTAAATTGTCTGTTTCTGTAGACTGAGGTTAACTTTCTATGTCTTCAGTGCTCTTTCTGAGTTTGTTGTCTGTGGTTCTCCCATATTGTTCAGGATTTAGTGTGACAGCTTCCGACATTCACATCTCTTCCCAGATTGTGGGGGACCAGATGCCCTTTGTTTTGGATTCAGGGACAGAAGTCATAGTAGGGCAGAACCACTCTCCCCAAAAGTAATGGATTTAGAGTCATGGCAATTACAGAACTGAATTTTCTGACTAAAGCAATGACTAAATATACCTGTAATCAAAAGAATCTATTTTACTTTATCAGTAAAGAACAATATAATATTTCTTTTTGATTGCAATGCCAAGTTAACATTATTCTGCTGTTTGTAAAGCTCAGTTACTGCCAGGAATAAGGAAAACAACTTAATTAATAATGCCATTTAAATGGAATTTTTATTACAATACTCAGCATAGGTATTGTAATTAACAGGCATGAAGGAGAATATGGTTTAATTGCCATTAATCACCTTTACTTTCATTATGTGTTTATAGAAACTGTTTTTCTCTTTGACATGCATTTAATTTTGAGTATTCTAGTGCTGTTGTCACTGAGAGTTTCATCAAGAACTTTTGGCTTTCTCCAATCTCTTCCCATTTCTGTCTGCTTCACTCAATTTTGCTGGGACCTTAGCTATGTCTGGAGCTTCACTGAGGTGTGTGGGTTGGAAATATGTTCTCTGTCTACAGATACGTGGCAGATTTTTACAGTTAGCCAGGTTTATGCTCTCAGCCCATTTCTTTTTCCAACAAATTAAAGCCATGAGGTAAACTAATATATTTATATATCTGATTCTTTAAAAAAAAAATTTGGTTTTCCTTTTGATGTGTTGTCATCATTTGAAGGAAGTTCTTTGAGATTTTACAGTTTGCCAAATCTACATATCACAATGTATTCAAACTACCATGCAAAAATCTACAGCAGGGAAACTTCTCTTATGTAAACCTTTCTGAGAAAGCATGCCAGCTATCTAAGCTCTGCTCCTTGGCATTGTCTGATTGCACCACGCACTTTGCAGAACCACACTGATGTTCTCGTTCTTGCTCACTGTGTGCCTGTATCTGGATTTGTAAGACAGCCAGTGTCTCCAGCACTGTAGAAAGTACATCACTTCCTGCAAAGTGTAGACTGACTAGTCATTTTAACAATCCATGGGGCTTTTAGGGAAGGTTTCATGTGTCTCTAGTGCATTTGGAGGCAGCAGCAATATTCCTTGTCATCCTTTTTTTTCAAGATTAAAGCTTGGTGGGATTTGGAAGTGGCTACCTCTCAAATTAAGAAGCTGTGGATTAGGTGCAGAGTGATGTCTCTCTTCTGTCCAGATCTGTTTCCAGATCTGTCTCAGCTCCGAGTGTCAGGGGCAGCCAGAACCTGCCTCTGATGGCAGTGCCATGTGTAGGGCTCTGCCTTCCCAGCACGTGTGGCTCTGCTCTGCGCCTGACAAAATCTGCCTGCCTGTTGTTCTAGACAGCAGTGGCACACGTTGCTCTCTCCTGCCAGAAGAGCAGGTACGTAGTTTAACTAGAAGGCGGGCCAAAGGCTGTCTAGGCACTTCAACTGGGCCTTCAGTTATGGTCAGATACCGGTGAATGTAGTTAAGCACAATTACTGAGCAGCCAGAAAACCACCTCCTGAAATTTCTACAGGATTTTAACTCCTGAATGGACCTTAGAATAGTCCTTGAAGTCTGAAGTGCCAAGATCCTATTTCCATTTCAGTACTCAAAAATCTTTAAAAACAGAATCGTGAAAGCCAGGTAATTGATAAATGTAGCCCATGCCTTACTAATATTGGTTCAGGCAACTCCTTTCACTCATTACTGACATGTGCTTAGTAAATGGCAGTATTCAGATACAAATGTGACTTTCCACACCGTTTTTTTGCTTTGACATGAGGCTTAGTATTACAGCTAGTACTTCCATGATTTTGTGTGTTACAGAGGTTTTCAGCTCTGTCTAACATGAGATCAAATTATTTTCCTTGGTATCCCAAAGCTATGAGTTTTAGATGTCTGTATGAGTTTCATATAATGTTTACAGCATTAGTGATGAGCTCATTTGGCTTCCTTAGAGTGGAAATATTTTGTAAATAATAATGTGATTTCTTATGTTCACCACATCCTTTCTTTCCAGACTAGGAGACAGAAATAGAATGACTAGTCCTAAAATGAAGTTGTTGTGCTTCACCCCCTTATTGGGCTGAAAGTGTTTTTAACATCTTTTTTGAAATAGTACAAAATCTAAACACCTTGAACATCTATGTCTTGAAGCATAAACATGAAATATACTTGCTTTTCTCTTGCAAGAATACCATTGTGTGTAATGCCTGTGGCTGATGTTTGTAAAGCAAAGATCTTGTTGCTGTGTTCCAGATTAAGTGCACAGCATAATATTACTGTTTCAGGAGTGCAGGGTGTTAATACTTGATTGGTGTTGTGGATGTCACTTGCTATTATTGTTAGTGGCACTGAGAATAAAACGTTCATTGAGAAAGATAATCCTCACACAAAAGGATGTAGGAACATGTAATTGACAACCAGGAGGTTAAAAGAGACTTGACAAGATTTCAAGGGATTAAAAAAGTTAATCTGTCAAGGCACATACCCACCTCTGCTCCAAAGGCTTGTATTCTAATTAAGATTTATCACAAAGTTTTTGGCAATAGTCCTGTCACCCTTCCACTTTTGCCCAGTGGAGAAAATTGAAACTCAGGAATTCTGGCAATATAAGAGGTGTAGTAATTATCTGCAGGATGACATGATGATGTCATTGCCCATAAGTCCCACACATCATATTGTGATGCAGTATGATGTTTTTTTTAAAATCTGGATGCTGCTTTCAGAAAAACTGAAATCTCTTGCAAGCATGTTTTGTGGAGATGTGTGTCCTTCTGCACTCCTCCTATAGTCTTCTGATAGACCCCTAAATACTAGCAAATTTTCAGACTAATGAGGTACTCAGTTAAAATGCACCATTTTTTGATAAATATCAAGCTTAGAGTAGTTTAAGAGATGTTCTTTGTATTTTATCAGTCCAGGTGAACATGTAATACCTATTTTAGTAGTAGGTAAATGTGTAATGCTTCAAATGAATGCTTATGTTTAAGAGATTTTGCAAAGCAGATATTAAATTGCTTGGGTGATTACTCAAGTTCTTGTGGACATAGGATTAGTCTTCTCTTCTTTGCTGGTAGTTTCAATTAATTTCTAACTCACGCCTGTGATGAAAGAAGCCAGCTCTTAGAGATCTGCTGTTTGCTCTGATATTTGAATTATAATACATGTATTAAAGCTGGTAGTTTTGTTTATAAATTGCATCTTTTCTGTAAACTGCAATCTTTTCTTGGTTCTGTGAAGAGAACTTCTTGTTCTCTTTTTGAATGCTTTAAAAAAATTAGTGCTGTTAAAAATGTCTGACTTAGATGAGATTTTGGTAAACCTCTCCATATACAAGCACTATAGAATGAAAAGGTCAAGTACATGTGTCCAACCTTGCTTTGAGCAATACTATTTGATATTGCATTTATGACTAAGATCACAAGAACACATGGGTTTTATATGGGTGTAATTCCCGCACTGCAGAGATTAATTATGGATGAAAGTTAGATGTCCTCTGAAGTAGACAGGAAATTGATGACATTTCAGACAACTCCATTCACAAAAAAACCCCAAGCCCACTGTCTGTTAGGAATTGTCACCTATAACAGCATTTGTAGTTTTATAATCCAGGAAAAAGAAGTGTGCTACAACTGTTTAGATGACGTGGTCATTTGCATTTCAAAAGCTTACTTTTCCTCAGTAATAAAACCAGTCAAACAAAACCAGAGTGGTTTTGACAATATTTAATAAAATAGGATCACACAAATGCATCTCTTTTACTAGTTCTCTAGATGCAGTAATGTGGGAGGTTAGATATATAAATGAATGTCAGCCATTTGGAAAATGAGCTAGTTCCAGAAACCTCTAAGTATAGAAATAGGTATGTTTCCTGTGGGTTTTTTAATTTAAAAATACTTCTAAGTTACCCTTATTATGGTACAGGAAGAGTAGTATTTTTATTTCAATAATACTCATTGGAAACTAAAACAGTATTCAGCTGCATAGAGTTAACCTGTTGCTAACCACTGATTTCATGAGGTGTAACACAATAACTGGGTACAATAAATTTATCTTCACTTGCGAAAGCTCCAGGCTTATCTGTTGTTTTGCCTTCTCTTCCATCTTTGAAATGTCAAGTCTCACACCACTTTTTATTGAGGCATTTTTGCTGGACAGTGCGTCCTCATTTGACTCACTCCAAATCTTTTCACACTGCTAAGGAAAAATTATTTATGTTTTCAAATTGTTTCCCAGGTTTTTAATTATTTCCCCAGCTACTTCTTTCCTTTCTCCTGTTAGGACTCTCAAGTAGAGGTAATGAAATTGAGCTAGCCACATTTGAAAAGAAGAGATGCAATCCTCACCATTATTTCAATTCAGCTGTAGCCAAAAGTAGAGGATAATTTTAAAACACATTCTTATTACTGATCCAATGTCTTTTCACACAATAAAAGCAGGAGTTGGTTTTCTTTATCAATATTATAAGTGACGGTTACTTTAGAGCTAAGACTGGTTATTCTTAATATCACCTGTAATATTTTACTGTTGTGTTGTGCCTGATTTAACTCTAAAGGGGGAAAAAAAAAATCAGTGTGAAACTGTAATCCTAACTTGTTTTTTCCAAGGCTTAGATAACTGATACAAAATACAAAGTGGTTTACAAACTGGCTTGCAAGCAATTCACTAGCTTCATAATTAACAGTTAGTTTGTCTTTATGTCACAGTTTCCTTTCATAAATCATATATGGTAAATTGTTGATAGTATTTTTCCTGTACCTATAGTATAACTTTGCTTACAGGAATAGTTCCATAAAAAACATATTTCACTTCAGTGGAGGAACATGGTATGTTATTCCAATGCACATAAAGCGTATTAATGACTATATAATAAAGGATGCCCTGTCTAATAGCCAATCCCTAGAGTGGTGGTGTTGTTTCAATAAGAGGATGACTGCAGTCACTGAAATGTTATAAACCTTGGGGTTTCGAATCAAGGGTTTGCACAAGATTATTTGCTTACGCAGATAGCTAATGGCTTACAAGTTTACACTAGAGGTGTTGAGGTAAGGTAGAGTTGTGTAAAAAGGCCCCCTTGAAGGTGAACTCAGCATGTCCATTCTGTTTTTAAATATGGATTCAAGTGGAAATTCTGTGGGCTTGCAAGTTGATCTGCATGTAGTGGTTGGTTTATGCATCTACATAATTGCACAGTTCAGATAGGTGGATGGTAATTATCATGGATAGGTCTAAATCACCATGAAGAAGTTTTATAAAGAGGTTATAGGTTATTTTCTTTTGGCCTCAATCATGTACCTTTGATCTACAAGTGGACTGCAGTAATTGTGATATCATGAAGCCTAAAAAACAGCAAAGGATTAGAAAACCTATATATTGACTTGTATGTTCAATCAACTTGCATATGATCTCAGCAGGAAATTCAAAACAAAAGCTAATTTATGGAAAAATATGGAGTTCTAATCACAGTTTAGCTCCGTGGGGTTCCAAATAACACACTACAATCTCTACATGCAGATGCTTTCATCTTACATTTCAGATTTGGTGACATTCCAAAAGTTCTTATCAAGCCTTATTATCATCTTTTATTAAAGCTTATTACATTTATCCTTATTGCATGTTTGCTGTAATATTCTGTCATTCTTAATATGGAATAAGAAAGCTTTGATCTTTTTTAGCCAGTCATGAGATGGAAATATGCAGCACAAGTGTTTCACTACATAATATAAACTCCCAGCTCGGTGTGTCCTTTGAACATTGCATTAATTGGCCCCTGTTTCTTTTTCCTTTGGTTCATAAATCTTTTCATCAGGCTGCACTTCTCTGTGCCATCAACATGCAAATAGGCTATGCATGATCATACAGTGCCACTTAACTATATCCCTCAAGGGATTTGTGGTGGTTTTGTTGGGTTTGGGTTTGGGGTGGTTGGTTTCTTTGTAATAAATAAGGCTTTTGAACTATAAAAATGGTTGGATCGCTTCATCACTGCTCTTACCTAAGAAAGGTGTTTCCAAATAATTTTGAGACATTACATTGTCATTGCTTTTCTTAACACTTCTGTTTTATGAGGGCTGCGATCTAAAGGAAGAAGCAAGACTTCTGTTGGACTTGTGAAAAAAAAACTAAAATAGATAACATGAGCCTCAGCTTTTTTCCAGAAAGCAAGTTTAAGGAAGAAAGAGTTATAGAATGAGAAGCAATACAATAAAGAAATCCCTGAAGCAATACAGAAAAGTTATTAGCCTGTAGTCTTAAGCTGGTCTTGAAATGCGTAAATCAGGAAAATTTTCTTCTCCCCCACAATATTTAAAATCATTGATTATGACTTTATTAGATAGAAACCCAAAATTTACAGAATGTTTTTCCTGCCTTTGTAAGAACAAAACAACCCTTGCTTCAAAAGAGTCAGCAATCTAATATGCCCTTCCCCATCATTTCTGTACCTGTAATGATTTTTCACCAGCTTTTTAGAATGAACAACATTAGCTTAAAAAAAAGCTTACATTGAGGAGAAAGCCCAGGATAATACTAAAGACTATTTAGGTATAGTGGAGACTGTTACAAAATGGGGTAGGTTTGCTGTTCATCAGTATAAGTGGGCAAATCTGAAACAAGACATACCAGATATATCTTATTTAAATAAGAAGCTACTGAATAATTATCTTTGTTTCTGTTTTAAGAAATCTGGATTCTCTCTTAAGCTTTGAATGTGCCTCATATAATGCAGTTGACAGAATCAGACCACTGTTACATGAAAGTCCCTGGCTTGACAACTGAAATGAGACATCTAGTCATACAAGTTTTCAGAGGAATAAATGTTCCATCTTGGGATGAATGTAGTAAAAATATTTACACCAAGACCACCACACCTCTTTCTTAATAGTTTAAATGCAACAGTACTTTAAAGTGTCATGTAATCATCTTTGATTAACGATCAAAGAGAGTAAGTTTATCCATAGTAGATAGCTGATACACCTTTGTTGCTGTATTTTTTCTAGGCAAATTTTTTTGATGTTTTGGAAAATCTTTGCTAAAAGGTTCCGAGAGAAAATGAGGAATAGACTAGAAAGGTTGGATGTTTTTGCAGATGAAACACTAAAGTCAATGGACCCATTCAACTGTTCAGGATAAAAGGGAAAATACCAGTTTTTCAGTTACCATATTGATCTTGATAGGTATTACTGAGTTTTTCATATAGCACCATACTAAAATGTTTTACATTCAGTGCATATGTTCAGCAACTTTTACATGGTGCTGCTGGTGACTAATCTTTTGAAGGTGCTCAAAACATGTACTTTAAAGTTATTTTAAATTTAGAAATAACAGGGGCTTTATTGATTTGAGAAAAACAGTAATAAATAAAGAACTTGTCTTTGTAACTTTTAATTCACTTTATTTAACATTTTAATTAACTATTTTTAATTCACTATTTGATCTGCAGCAACATCCAAGGTATCCTATTATCTTAGAAGAAAATGAATGAATGCAAATCACTGACAGTTCATTTGCACATCTTCTGGTCCACTTCAGGTCCTTCAGAATAAAATAGGTCTAGATTCTAATTATGGCTGCAGGAAAAATATATGGAAGATAATTTTAAAAACCACTTCAGTGTTCAAATATTTCATTTTAAAATGTATTGCCAACAGGGAGATGAACTAGAAGATAATCCTTCAACAAGATTGAGCAATAATTGCAATTTGCTTAGTTTAAATTATAATCTTTTTGCATTGCTTTAAATATAGATTATGTTCACTTTTCCTTACGTGCAAGTGAGCATAAAGATTTGTCTATTAATTCTAAGGAAGCAATTTTTTAAGTCATGGTTTGAAAATACCAGCACCCAGAAATATGTAGCAGTGGCAGTCCTGGAACATGAGTTCAGTAACTTAGCAAGGAGCTCATCTTCAAGCACAGCTTCATGAATAATAAGACTTGATTACCATACCTTGTAAAACACATGGGAGAAGGGAAGGAGGGTCCCCAACATCATTCATTTCCTGTTGCCAACTTCCCCTACAGTGTTGAGTTCTTTATGTTTATAGAACATACGCCATAGGCCTTATCTCCAGAGGTTTTGGGGAGATGCTTGCTCTTTAGAGATAAGCCAGTGTTTTTTTGTCGGCTGTCTTAGTGTTAATTTTTCATCTGTTGCTATTCTAAGAAAAGCTGGAGGAACACTGGAAGTCCATTTTCCTATTCAGGCAACTCTGTATCTTCTTTCTACATAAAAGAATCCTCTTACCTGTGACTTCTTGTTCTCTTGAAGTGCCCTGTGTCACCTTTAGAATTCTTTCCTGCAAAAACCAAGTTGCCATATTCAGAATGGAAGGTCTTGAATTGCTGGCAATTCTGACTGGTACTTCAGAGGGTTGCCTCTTCCATTACTGTAGGACTGCTTCTGTGAATTAAGTCTCTGCTTGTATGTGTATGGTTTTGTTTGTGCATCCTTATGATGTGCATCTGATTCTTTCACCTGCACAGCTCAGAGAGTGCTTGCTATGCCCTTTGTGTTTCATGTGAGCATATTTGTCACTTACAGTACTTTAGAAAAAGTTGTGGTTGGTCCTGTTGAGTTACAAGAGAGATAACCTTGAATTCTGACCAGAACAATAAATAAGTTTCTCTGGCTTTTACTGTATATTGCTAACCTTTTCTACAGAAAGGAAAAAAAAAAAATCTGATAGTCATATACCTCAGAATTGTGTGTATATTCACATCTGATCTAAACTTTGTTTTCTGTTCAGAGCTACACTGGATCATGCTAACACCTGTCTATTTCTTTTATGAACTAGCTGTCCTATCCTCATAGCGTTCAAGTGTATGAGAAGGGGGAAAAAAATTCATACAAGTCCAGTTCTTGCTTAATAGAAAAACAGCTACATGAATTGGTTTTCTGTTACAATTCTTTTTTGTGCCTCTCATAATATTGGCAGAAGAGAACTTTGAGATATTGAGGAAGGCAGCAAATGCAGCAGGTATGCAGTTGAATGCAGCAGGTAGTTGTCAGCCCTCACAGTTCTAGTTCTGCCACTTAGTTAAATAAATTATCCATCTTTGACCACTTACTAATAAAGGACTGATTTCTTTTTGGATGCAAGAAAGTCTTGGAGAGGGTTTTGAAGTGATGATATAGTGTATTTGCTCAAGAGCAAGTTCCTTGTAAAGGTAATGTGTAAAGCACCGAATTACTAGCTTGAGAAAGGAGCATGCACAACAAATGGGCAACTTTTTTCTGAAGAAGATTATTGCAAAATGTTTTACACAGTGTAAACTAGTGATGGGTTTTTTTCAAGTGTTTGCTGTGAAATGTATTCTTACTTGCTGTTTTAATTATTGAGTGGACATGGAAGGCTTTGTAGACTGATTAGAAACCAAAATAACTAGACTTCAGTTACACCGTGAAAGACAAGATCAACCAAGCTTGAAGAAGCAGTTTAAGATGGTTCAGAAACCCTTCAGTGAGCTGTGTGGTGACAGATGGCAAGATTACCCAATAGCCTGCAACAAATGATAGCATTTTTATGTTAGCATTAAGGCTACTGTTGGTACAAATGCACTCCTTTAATTTGAGCTCTGAATTTTTGAATATCCCAGTCCATTTGGTGGGGGAAGGGGGGGGGGGGGGGGGGAGGGAGGAGAGGGTAGAGGGGAAAAGGGGAGGACAAGAGCCCAACTGTTAATTTGGTTACTGCTTTTATGTTTGGTATTTGTTCTGGTGAATTTAGCCATATTCACCAGCACCACACAGACACTGGTACTCTGTTCATGCCAAGAGCAGCCCAGATCCGAGTGAGCTTTCTCATCTCTGATGCCTCTTCTTTCCGCTCCGTTAGAGGGAATGCACTCCTCACCATTTAGACTTTCACCACACTCTAAAGGCTGGCCGCCAATAATTTGTCCAGTAGCGGTACAAATGCCACCTTAAACAACTCAGTCCAAAGGTAAATGCTAGCATAGCTTCAGCAAATGAGGAACTCTTGGTAGCTAGAGATTCCTTTGCAGAATAGATATAGGGACTGAAACAGTCGAATAGGTAGAAGATCCTAGAATCGTAGCTTAAAGATGGTAGGTTTGTCTGTAAATTAAACTAAGTTAAAATTAATTAAAATTAGTTTAGTTTTTTTATTGAGTTTTAAAAATGGTAACTATTTAATCATAGGTTGAATTGTTAAAGATGGAAAAGAGCTTAAAAATCATCAAGTCAAACTGTCAACCTAGCACCATTACCATGTTCACCATTAAACCATGTCCTGAAGAGCCATATCCATGGGATTTTTTTAACACTTCCAGGGATGGTGACTTCACTACTTTCCTGGGCAGTCTGTTCCAATGTTTTACAACCCTTGTCATGAAAACATTTTTTCCTAATACCTAATCTAAACCTCCCCTGCCATAATTTGAGGCCATTTCCTCTTGGCCTGTTACTTGTTACATGGGAGAAGAGATTGACACTCACCTTACTACAGCCTGCTTTCAGGTAGTTGTAGAGAGCATGAAGGTCTCCCTGAACCTCATTTTCTCTGGACTAAGCAACCCCAGCTTTATCAGCTGCTCCTCATGAAACCTGTGCTCCAGACCCTATACCAGCTTCATTGCCCTTCCCTGAACATGCTTCAGTACCTCAGTGTCTTTCCTGTAGTGAAAAGAGCTGGACACGGCTTTTGATGTGTGGCCTCACCAGTGCCAAGTATGCAGGGCAATCCCTGCCCTGCTTCTGCTGGCCACGCTATTTCTAATACAGGCCAGGATGCCATTGGCTTTCTTGGCCACCTGGGCACACTGCTGGATCATGTTCAGCTGCTGTCTGACAGCACTTCCAGGTCCTTTTCAGCTGGACATTTTTCCGGCTACTCCTCTCCCAGCCTGTAGTGCTGCTTGGGGTTGTTGTGACAAAAGAGCAGAACTCAGCACTTGGCCTTGTTGAACCTCATACAATTGGCTTTGTCCCACTGGTCCAGCCTATCCAGATGCCTCTGCAGAGCCTTCCTATTCTCCAACAGATCAACACTCCTGCCCAGCTTGGTGTCATCTGTGAACTTGCTGAAGGTGCACTTGATCCCCTTCTCTAGGTTGTCAGTGGAGATTTTAAACAGCGTTGGCTCCAATACTGAGCTGTGGGAAACACCACTCATGACTGACCACCAGCCAGATGCAGTTCTGTTCACTACCACTCTCTGGGCCTGCCCATGCTGTTGATTTTTATACCAGCAGAGTTCACCCATCCACACCATGGGAAGCCAGTTTCTCCAGGAGAATGTCGCAGGAGACAGTATCAAGAACTAAATTCTCGGTAGACAACATCCACTGCCTCGCCCTCATCCACTAAGTGGGTCACTTTGTCACAGAAGGAGACCAGGTTGGTCAAGCAGGACCTGCATTTCGTAAACCCATGCTGGCTGGGCCTGATCCCCTGTTTGTCCCGTACATGTTGCATGATGGCACTCAAGACGATCTGCTCCATGACCTTCCCCGGCACTGAGATCAGGCTGACAGGTCTGTAGTTCCCCAGGTCCTCCTTCAGGCTCTTCCTGTAGATGAGCATCATATTTGCCAACTTCCAGTCACCTGGGACATTGCTCCTTAACCAGGGCTGCTGGTAAATGATTGAAAGTGGCTTGGTGAGCTCTTCTGCCAGCTCCCTCAATACTCAGGTGAATGCCAACTGGCCTCGTGAACATGTATGTGCCTAAGTTGCATAGCAGGTCACTGACAATTCCCTTCCAAATTATGTGGGCTTTGTTCTGCTCCCTGTCTCTGTCTTCCAGTTCTGGGGCCTGGATACCTCGATGACAATTGGTCTTGTTACTAACAACTGAGGTAATGAAGGCATTAAGTACCTCAGGCCTTCCTCATCTTTTGTCTCTGTTCATCCAAGAAAGGATGGAGGGGTTTGGCCCTCCTTTTCTTGCTGGTGTGTTTGTAAAACCATTGGTGGTCTTTTATAGCAGTGGCCAGATTACATTCTATGTGGGCTTTGGTCCTTCTAATTTTCTCCCCTCATGGCCTCACAACACCTTGTAGTCCTTTTGAGCTGTTGATGCCCTTTTCCAGGGGCAGTAAACTCACCCTTTCTCCCTTATTTCCATTCAAAGCTCTCTGTTCATCCAGGATCATCTTCTTCCCCACCAGCTCACCTTTCAGCACATGGGGATGGCCTGCTCCTGTGCTTTTAAGATTTTCTTCTTTAAAGCACATCCAGTCTTCCTGAACTCCTTTTTCCCAGATATCATCATCTGTTTTCCTGCTTAAAAACAATGGAAGCAATCATCCCAGTCTTGAGACAAGTAAAAGGAGGCTTTTGTTAGGGTTTGTAGGCACATTTGGAATTGTGACAACCCATCTTTTCTCCCAGCCCCTGAGAATTCATCTATGCTTGCAGCTGTGGATTATTTGGATGGAGTTGTTGTGATCTGTGACCACAACCATCACAATCTGCCTGCCTTCTGGTTAGAGGCATCTGGCATTCTCACACAAGTCCTTGCTGCTGTCAGAGTTATGCCAGTGTTGAAAGAAAGTCAATCCTGTGTTGGTATCCCCGTAGACTTGGCAGAGTCGGAACTAGTGACTCTAGGAAGGGTCTCTTGGCTTCATTGTCATTGTCTAACACCAAATAAATTCCAAATTGATTGGAAATAAACGAGGCCTGACAGGCAATATCTAATCCAAAAATCAATAAACTGTTTTACATGAGATTTGGGACAAAAATAGCAGCAGGAAATAATGAAATGCATTTTGCTTCAAATGTTGTTGCTTTAATTTTTGCTTTATATATCAAATTCTTTATAAAAAGAAGTAAACCTACTATTTCTCTGACTACAGTAGAAACAGAAACAGAGAAGGGGATTGATCTCTTACATCCCCATCCCAAAGCTGGAAGAAGGCCTTCATCCTCTTCTAGATCAAAGGAAATGAGACAAACATATACACCTCTGCAGTCTGATTGCCTCATTCTCCCTTTGGAAATTCAGAACTAGTTCATACCATTTGACTTGGAGGTCTCAGACATGCCACTGAGGTGCCGGTACTAGGTGCTGCTGAACAGTTTCATAGTACCATCAAGAATTTTTATCAGGTGCCTCAATTTCCTTATGAAACTGATAAGGACATAAAGTTTGCTTTTATACTGATGGCCAGCTGAGAGAAGGCAAGTTTTGATTGACAGAATAGTGCCTAAGTTTGTCTTAATCAGTTGATTTATGCATGTTCCTAAAGTTCATCATCTCTAAAGAAATTCTGCCTTGTAATTTGATACTTTAACAACAAGCCTGTTTCTTTTACGTTGTTTTCGTGTTTGTTGTGAAAGGAGAATTCTCTAAATTCTATAGCACGAGCTCAGAGAGATAATGCAGTTGAATAGTTTACTGTATTGGTACACACTGTAAGTTTTGTCATTGGAATTGTCTAGCAACAGTTTTTGTCTGCTTAAAAAATATTCCTACATTCACAATCTGTGAAACAGCTGCATTTATCCATCTGTTCATTTTCATTAAACATTGTGTATTGAACTTGTTTCCAGTTCATTGTCAAAGCTGAGAGAGTAGTATATTTGAGGGATACAGCTAATACTCCCTGTCTTTGACAGTAAACTACAGTGGGACTCCCGTCAGTACAAACACAAAGAAAAGGCAGTTGTCACTTACATTGTAGTAATTGTGGTTATATTGATGCAATCAATATAGATCCCACACTCCTTCCCTTTGAAGACTTTAAATTCCAGCTGTTTTGAATTACAAGGGAATGGCTAGAAGGTCGTTTTGGAGCTTCCTGTTCTGATCTCCCAGTGCAT
Source organism: Edolisoma coerulescens (assembly GCA_013397115.1). NCBI lineage: Eukaryota > Metazoa > Chordata > Aves > Passeriformes > Campephagidae > Edolisoma > Edolisoma coerulescens. The sequence goes on along the minus strand of VWZW01005505.1, from coordinate 54,046 downwards.
GAAGAGGCACAGGGCATGTACATACAGCACCAGCAGATGTTAATGGTGTTCTAAGCTCCTGTGTTTCTAGAGTTACAAAATGAATGTCGCTTTCTTTCTTCTTTCTCCAGAAGAACTAATAAAAGGGGTAAGAAGACAGCAAAGTTAAGAGAGGTGATTTAGATCCCCAGACTGGAAAACAAGAAATGTATTTGGTTTAAATCATAAAATATTTAGCTATTTGCAGTCTTTCATTGCTGCCAGTGAAATGAACAAGTATAACAAATAGTAAGAGTTTGACCTAGGGATTTTATTGAAATACATTAAAACAGATACACTTGTCAGGTGGTTAATACATAAATAAGGATTTCAGCTGAGGGAGGGTCAAAATAATAATGGCTAATTCTAGTGATGTGCCAGAGATGGTGGTGGTCAGATTTATGGTTTAACAAGAGTTGAGAGGGGAAAAAAGAAAGATGTTTTTAGGGTCAAGGAACATTCTACATTATCAGGCTTTGACAGGCAATTTAAGGTCTGGGAAAGAAGAGTAATAGTAGAGTCAGAGACTCGGAACAAAGAGAATATGTCATCTGTAGTGAGGATTTCAGTCTTTGAAGTATTCAGTAACAGGTCTTTAGTTGCATTCTGGTTTTTTGTTTTGTTCAGGGTAAGGGGGAGGCTTTAAGACAAAGACCTGGCAGACAACCTCTTAATTCGGCAGGTTTTGTTGCCTGGCTAACTAAACTTCCATTGATGCCTGTTCATCTTAAGTAAGGGTTGCCATGGTCAATACAGAGAGATTTAAAGATCACAGATGAAACCAAATGGGATGAAGAATTTTTTGTCATTTGCATAGAGGGAATGAATAAATTTGTAACATTGACTGTAGCGGTAATCTGCTTCAGAGAGAGAGAAGGAGCAGAAGCAACAAAGTACAGTGAATTATTTTCCTTATATTTTGCACTAATAGTTAAAATACATGGTTACAGATTTTTTTCCCAGTGTATTTTTATTCCCTAGTAGCACTGAAAGACTATTTTAGCTGCTTTGCAGATAACTGTTGTCATGGAATGAGCAAACCCATGTTACACCAAGTGCAAAGTAGAGTAATTAAAATAAAATTAATTTTGGTGGCATTATAGAGACATTGGAAGAGAAGAAAATAATCTACAGACAGCATGAAATTGCATATGTTATGAGTATCCCAGTATAGCACTAAGGTGGGGGGTTTTATCCATATTTTTGCTCTAAAAGTTTAGACGCTGGGTTCATTGCTTAATCCCTGGTGATCAAGGTCCCTTAAGTTCCCCCTAACACCATGGAAGGTTGACTCTGTCTCATAATTAACTTAGCTAAACTCTTTAACATGGTATCACCTTTCAAATGAATGTGGTTGTGGGGAATTAAGTAATTTAGAAACCTAGCTTATGCATTACCATTATCAGAGCAAAGTGACCCAGTGTCTCTGGCTCTGCCCATGGCCTTGGCCTCGTTTTGTAGACTAGCGTGGGGAATGGGCATGTAACAGGAGGTTGTGCAGGGTGTTGCTGACAGCATGAAGTGCTCATGTCTTGGGTTAGCCCTGCAACACCCACAGCACCTTCCTTCCTCTCCTGTATTTTTTCTTTTCCCTTTCTGGCTAACCAGGATTTATCCATCTGCTGGGAAAATCATTTATTTTAGTAGGTAATTTAGGAGTTCACTTAAATGATTTGTCTCTTCAGAAGGATCAAAAATGAAAAAAAAAGAGAAAAGAACATAATTACTGCCTATCTTTTTGAACATTGATTTGGGACCGGTAAAAGACTCAAAATGAGACTGGCGAGCTTTCTGTCAACTGTGTTCACTGAAAGCATTGTATCATTAAAGGACAGTGGTAGTAATTGCTTAGTGCCGTGGCTGAACTATTAGTCTGCCAATGCTTGTTCATGTAATTTAATTTTTTTTAATGTATGAGTTGCTATTCCACTGCAAAGCATGAAAAGTCGCTATTTGTGCAATTTGTCATTGTGGTTAAAAGCATCAAATAACCTGTATCCTCTACCACCAGCAATGCATTTGTTTGGCCTCAACTGGCAGTTGCAGCAAACTGAAAATGATACATTTGAGAATGGAAAAGTGAATTCTGATACTGTGCCAACACATCCTGTAACAGTTCCTGCTGGAGACAATGGTGAGTAAAATGGGCACCATTTTTTTTCCTTCTTTTGGAATATTTCCTTCCTTTGTGTCTTATGTACATCAAACTTTACCAGTTTTCCTGCAAAACTCTATATTTAGTGCAAGTACAGAGCATTTGTAAGTAATAGTAATTTTAAATAGATAAACAGGAACACAGAGTTTCTCCTACCTAGCATGCGAAGGGGCCTATGGATCCTGAGCAATGATGCTCGTCTTACTAGTAAAGCTAGATGTCAACCAAAAGTCCTCACAGGAATTTACATGTGATATTTGATGAAGATAAGAAAGCTGTCGTCATATCCAGAGAAGCAGAACCTCTGCTTACTCTGAAATATGTGATAATATTTTTTATTGTTGTTGTGGGGTCCCCAGAGATAGCAGGATGGTGCTGAGGCTGGCTCGGGCCATCCTGCCTTAGGGGCCTCATGTTGAGGAAATGGCCACAACAAAGCCAGGGGGCCCAGGGAGTCAGGACACACTGTTTGGTAAGGGGGACCTGATACCAAGATTCAATCTTTGGGACTTTAAGCAATCTCCCGATAGTTTTTGGACAAAAGATTACATCTCTGTGTCCTGTCATAATAGCTTTTTCTGAAGTTTTTGCTCCAGAAGAGGCACCTCAGGAATATTTTGCGTATTTTTGAAGCTTCTCTCTTAGCTATGCTTAGGAGGCAACTCCTGATCAAGGAGCTTAATGTGGCATGAGGACCTCACTGTGGAATACCTTGGGTTTTTCTCTACAGAGATTGATGTTTTCTTCTCTTTTTTTTTTTTTTTTTAGTTTCTCTCTGAGATTTAATAGGTCAGGTATAATATGTACATTTGTTTTCTCAAAGTCTCTAGCATATAATGTTGAGTCTGAATCATCCAACCAATATAAAAAGTAAGAAAAAAAAACTTTCTTAATTTTGTTGTAAGAGCTTTTAAAATACAAACCACATAAAGGGATTATTTCTTATCGACCTTTTTCAATGTTGCCCTTTAAGATTCTCGAAACATTTAAGAGCTTGTGCACTTTTGGCTAACAGAGGCTTCAAAATCAATAGGTTTTGAATGGAAAACTTGATTTAAATGGTTGATGAATGCAGTGTTTGCTTCATTACACAAAAATCCATTTTCCCATTCACAAGGTACATCTGACCTCCTTACCACTGAGAAGGAGGAAGCCTCTGCCACTTTTTGACATCTTGAAAATTTTTCAAGTTATCACAGCTCCAAGTCATAGAAAAGTTATAGCTCAGTTCACTCCTTTTGTCGTCTTTGTAAGCCTATGAAACTTCTCCAGTAGGGCATTTTCTTCTTCCATTTCCTTTACCCTCCTGCCTTTTTCTTGTACGTAGATAGTCATTATCACTTCCTGTGTTCTTCTTACTTGTTTTGAATGATGAGCAAAAAGCTACTCTGTGGCTGATGAATATTGATGCTGCAGTGACAGCTCATCATCCCATTGTCTTCTGCATTCAATAGCCAATATGCTTTCTTGTATAAGATATATTGATGCTTTTGTAAATATTTTATAAATACTTACTGGGTTTTTTCCCTTGATTTTTTTTCTTTTTTTAACAAACTAAAACCTGTTATAAACTGCCTCAAAAATAAAAGGAAATAACGAGGATATCAAATCCATTTTTCCTTCCTTATGTCTCTAAATACTGTTCAAGAGAATAGGATTAATTCCACCCACTGTTAAAATGCTGTCCTCTGCAGAATATGGTAAGTGGTCATTTATCAGCATACATCAGTACTAAACAACAGACAGACCAGAGAGTACACATTTTAAACCACAAGAGAAGGACCTGTTAGGCAGAAGGGAAAGTGTGACAACTAGATGTGAAATGTGAGCAGCAGGGGCCCTGTGCTATCACACTAGTTACTGAAAACTGTAAGGGAGAATCGATGAAGCCTTGATTCGGATACTTTGACAGCCGAACAACTTTCAGTACCATCCCTCTCTAGTCCCCTGGTAATATCCTGATACTCTGATTTGGATTTGAGAAATTTCAACCGCCCTCACAGTAAATGTGAATGAACATGACATTCCATATTTTGATTTAAAGCTCTGTGTAAGAACCGTTACTGTTTAGGAAGTGGAAAGGACATGATGTCACTATGAAGATCTTTCTTATGCTCATTGAGATACAACAGGGAGCAAAGAATAATTAACGCCCTAACCGTAGCGTGGCAAACAGCTGCTGACAGTTTTGAGAGAGGTGTTGGGGTGCTAAAGGGGCCTGTGGCTACAAAGTAAAACCATCTTTTCTTCTGTGAACAACATGGGAGTCCATAAGAGTATTATCTGCTAAGTGTTGAACCCCAGAAACAAGCATTCCTGGCAAGGTGGTGAATGTATTTGATAAATGCCACTTACCCAAGCTGTCTAGCGCATCTTTTCAGTTGTACAAGGCAGTTATTTTTCATTTGAAATGTAGAAATAGGGGAAGCTGCTGATCAATACGGCAAAAAAGTGTTTATTGTTTAGTGATTACCAGTCATCAGTGTGTGAATTTATTCAACACAATATGCTTAAACTTGAAGAAAGAGATAAAAAACAAATGCTTAAATAAACTGCAATAGTGACTACAGATCCATCTTCTAGAATAACACATGAATATTATGAAAGGTTAAGCCCAAATTTAGAAAAGCATTAGACTCATCCTGAAAAGTGTTTAATAAATGGTTTCTTCAAGATCAGATATTTCACTGTCTCTTCTCAACAGCGCTCTGATCAATGTGATAATCCTGTGAGACATTTTCAGTGACTGCAATGGCGCTGTGACACAGCTCTGATGATGGCACAAGTTCCCACTCACGGCCTCTCAGCAGCGCTTCTGTACCTGTTTAATTCAGCAGCAGTCTCAGTTCATCTTGGATGCACAAAAAGTGGCTAGGATCAATCTGTGACCTCACCTGGCATTTCAGATTTTAATCTATTTTTTTTACAGTCTAAATGTTTGCAAAAAGGTTGTGTCAGTTTGTTCCGTCAAATGATGAATAATGTAGAATTTGAACATAAAAGACAAAGCAGAATTGTCAGTTCTTCAGATCACTTGTAGGCAAACAAGTGAGCATCACATGAACATGCTTATCACATTCAGATGGATTTAGTTCAATTTTTATAATAGACTAGCTGATGAAAAAAATACAAATTGGTAAAAACACAGCAAACTCCAAGACTATAATGACAGTTCCATTTTTCTTCATATTGCTTCACTCAAGCCTCACCCTCATGTGCCAGCTGCTTAAATACAGCATTGCTTGCTTACACAAAACCAAAAACAGGTACCCAGAGCTGTAGCATTTGTTAATACTGAATAAATGCTCTGATATTTAATGATATTAGTTCTCATGACTACTTGTGTTTATGTATCTATTATTCTTAAAATCTGTATGCTGCATTTTGCTTCTTCTTATTTTTTTTTCTTAATGTGAGACTTTATTCTGAGAAGCCCCTGTTAAAATGCTAGTAAAAAAAAATAATAGCTCAATGTAGATTCTAAACCGTTTCCATAATGCTCCTCCTTAGGGATGCTACAGCATTTTTAGTTTGTAGGTATTTGTGGTATCTTTGCCTCTTTATTTCCAAGTCATTGAATTCCTGGGATCTTCTTTTCAAAAAGATTGGCAGGTAACATTTTCTGAGATGATTCTAAATATTTGACGATATATATGAAGGATGATTGAAAGCCAGAAAGGAACACTAATTTTTGATCTTCTTATTATTCTAACCCATCAGGAAAATTAGGAGGATTTGCACAAGAAAACAACACTATAGATTCTGGAGAACTTGATATAGGCCGAAGAGCGATACAAGAAGTGCCACCTGGGATTTTTTGGAGATCACAACTCTTCATTGATCAGCCACAATTTCTAAAATTCAATATTTCCCTTCAGAAAGATGCATTGATTGGAGTATATGGTCGAAAAGGCTTACCACCTTCACACACTCAGGTGAGAACTGCTTGCATTAAAAGTAGGACACATTATTGAAAACTGTGATCTTGTATCTTTTGTATCTTTTTTTCTCTCTCAGGATTACATTCTTTTCCATTTTGCTGATTTTTATTTTTTCTATTTATACTTTATTGGTCTCATTGATGACCAGAACATTTGTAATACTCTGTGTTGGGATCTGGAATGGATGTAGAGGGTATTCTTGCTTATGAGCTGTTCTGTTGCCTAATCAGTGATGATGCTTCAGACATGGAGGTGTTTCATGCGGAATTTATAGGTACTTTTATTCTTCTGTGGTGTATGGACATACCTTTAAAAACCTAAGCAAACTAATACAGAATCTTATGGCCACACGTAAGGTGTGGTTGAGAGTTCCTGCAAACAGCACGTTAACCAAATTTCCAAACAAGAAGACAGGCAAATGCTGCAGTATTTACAGCTTGGTGTCTCACTAAATAAATACATAAAAGAAAAAATGTACAATATGTATCTACAAAGATACAGTGAACTGGGTTTGTAAAAGTGACAGTCTTCACTAGGCATCTGGTGTCTTGAAACTTTGTTCTTAAGTGTCCCAGAGGATATGTTCTGTTTCACCCCTCCAAAGGTTTCTAATGACACCTTTTATTGCATGTGGTCACACTGCCTGGTAACAAAAAAACCACTTTTTATCCATAGTTAGAGAATAGTTAAAGTATAAAAGAATGAACAGTCTTCTGGATTGGCAGGAGAAACAGAGAATCAGTGCCTGAGATGGTATTTTAGCATCGGTTGTATTCATATTTTATTTTAAAGATTTAAGACCCTCCAAGATTAGATTTCTTTCAGCACAATATTTGTCCAAGTGCTGGCTCAGATCCATTTTTCCACCTGAATAGGTATTTTAGCTCATTTTCTTCTACCCCATTTGGAGAAACATCATAGTGATTTTTGTTTTGAGAGTATGGATTTGCCGTGGACACCAATCTAGGTATAGCAACCTAATGGTATAATTGTATCAAAGCTTGACTGATTATATCTGATACACAGTTGTAACAGCAAATCCATAGCTGCAAAATCCATGTATTTTAATTCAATCCTCTTTTTTTTAATTTTGATTTTCATCCTGCTGCACTATTTAAATTTTTTTTTGTTTTGTTTTTTTATTCAGGCATAACTTTTAAAATGTGTGCAATATAGAAATATATCTAATTATTACACCTATTTAACAGTCACAAACCACAGAGGAAGGGTCAGCAAAGCAGCTAAAGTCATGGAATGTTACATTAACGTTATTTTGTAGTTTAGTTTCCATTAAAGTACGAACACTTTACTGAATGCAGAAAGTGCACTCATGTTTACTTAAAAATCTGATCTTCATAATAATGATTAAATGGATTTTCTTCAGCCCTTCACGTATGAACACCCACCCTCATGCTGACAACAGCCACAAGAAATTCTAGCCTAAAGAAAATTGATTCAGAAAGTTATCAGCCATTGGAAATAGGGGTTTGGAATACAAATGCCTTCTCAATGATAACAATAATAACAGGAGTTAGGGGAATACATGTGTGGGAAGAATGAATAAAACTGAAGAAGCTGATCTGGTCTATGCATTTATATGAGAAGTTGTGCAAGTACCTCTATTAAAAAAACGATCTTTACTTGATTCCTTATCCTGTCAAAAGGTTGAAATAGGAGTGCCCTTTATCCAAAAACACAGAGACTACTGAATCTGTTTCCCATCATCTGTGTTACACAGACTCCAAGTTCTGATTAATGTTTAAGTATGATACAAGAGAAAGAACCATATATGAGTTCTGCTACTGTATCTTCTGTAGTTTCTATGGCATTTTGGATGTACTGTTCCCTGGATATAGGTCAAGCTCTCTTGTCCTACTTTTGCCTGGTATATAATTAGAGTATTGTTTACAAACCATTGACAGACACTTGATACATTGAAAAATTAGGCATGCTTACTTATCAGTGCCCTAGTGAGCTTACAAGGCTGCTAAAGCTTCCCAAGGGTACAAGTTTATCAGAATGTTTATATGGCCTTGAACCCAATGATGTCCAGTTTAAGTGCCTGAGATAAAGCATGTATGTAATCTCCTAAAAATGCAGTTTCAGTAATTGTTTGGAATTTAATTTGTGACCATGCTCCTTCATGTGGGGAGAAAAAAATGGAGTAAAATACATCTCAACAGTTTAGGCCTTTCTCCACCAAAGTCCTAACACAGGATTGCGATGCAGACACAACTTCTCCCGGTTAAACACATATTTAACTGAAGTAGCTTATGTAAATAAAATAAGGTATTTCGGCAAAAAGACATCTAATGACATAGAACACTGAGGGGATTACAAGCATAAGTCCATTTATTGCTTTCTTATTTCCCCTAGCTCTTATGGCTTGTACTGACAAAAGTACCCAACTGCAAGCTGGGCATAGGTAACAGGGACAGACTAACAGCTGATGTTGGGCTTCACTGCATCCTTCCATTACAAAAGGCAGCTCACTCGTGTGGCTCCAAGTGTCACAGGAACAAAGCAGACAAACGCATGAATATCCATGCTGAGTTTGATCAAAGGCCCATCTAGCGTTCTGCCTGTGATGGAGGCCACGAGCAGATACGGAGAGATTAATAAAGCAGCGTGGTAGTACTGTAGTTATTCTTCCCACAATATGCTTTTGGCCTCCAGAGTTTTAAGGCTGAAGGACTGCTGAGTCAAAGATGCTGTCTTTGTATTTTACAACCTTTGATAGATTCTTTTTTCCTGTCAATTTGCATAGTCACCTTTGAACCTATGGAAGCTTTTAGCATCTGTGACATTTGCAGGAAGGCTTAACTACACCTCTCACACTGTACTCAGTGTGTTTTGGGACAGCTTCCTGGTACCTTTTGTTTGACACACTGTTGGTAGTGTTTTGTAAGAGGCCGGGCAGAATTTGTCATTAATTTCTTCTCCATGCCACCCTTGATTTATCTCTAGTGTTATCAGTGAGTTTTATTTTTTCCAGTCTGTTTTGTCATTCTTTTTATGATAGCTTTTTCAGTCCTTTGGTCATCCTTTTCTGAATGTTCTCCAGTTTTAATGCAGCCTTTTCAAGGTGTGGAGACCAGAACAGCACAGAACATAAGAGGTGTTTAACTATGATGGTTTCATTCAATGCCTTAATGATGTCTGCTTTTTTTTGTTGTTTAAACTGTAGAGCTCATATTTCCATAATCTATCTACCATAGATCAAAGATCTCATCCCATAATGACAAAAGTTGGCTCAGAGCCCATCTCTGGATGTGTCAAGCTAGGGTCGTTTCATGAGGACTTTGAAAAGTAGGATCTCACTCATACATATCACTTCATGTCTGCGTCTCTTGAATGCTATCTGCCCTTATCTTCTAGTCAGAGAGTGACAAGTGCTAATAACAAAATTTATGCAAATAAGCAACTGCTGCTTGTTTCTCAAACGTCAGTATTTGAATTTTCCGATCTCACGTTAAATAATAGAGAACTCATTACTTGCTGCACTCTGCCAGCATTTGTAAAGATGCCTTGTCACCTGTCCTCCTCCAATATCTTTGCTCATATGCCTGTGATACCCTACATGTGTAACTACACACCACAGTCGTCTTTAGCTCCCTCCTTACAGCTTCGGTATTTCTACCAAAGTCTGCCTTCTCTCCGCTGTTGCCTTTTACTGTAACGCAAAACTTGCCTTTCACATTGGCCACCTTGTTCTCCCCTTCTCTCCTGTACCCTTTGCCTGTTTATCCACCTCTTTTTTGTACCCAGTTAAAACCTGACAGCAAGTAAGAGGAAACTGTAGTCAATATCTGTCCCTAACTGTGCAACCTCTGGTGCCAATTATCCTATCATTGCAAGGGACATAATAAAAGTATGATAGAAATAAGTTTGGGAGAGCTCTCAAGAAATCTTAGTTTACACCCTTGTCTTGTAACAGGATGAATTGTATATAAACTATTCCTATCAATTGCTTAGAATTCTATTATTAAACAATAACAGAATGCAGAAAATGTAACTCTTGTTTTGTCCCATAATCCAAAATAATAGGGATATAACATGTAGGAAATGGTTTGATGTATCTTATTCAGGACAGAATTTTTGGTTGCCTTGGTGTATTCTCTTTAGGTGCCAAAATTAGTCTCAAGCACAGCTACTGTTTGTGTGTCACAGACTGATCTGAGATGCATAGTTCTCTCTTTCCCGGGAATCATAAATAAATCAACCAGAAATAATTGACGGTGGCTGTCCATTCAAAACCCAATCAATGCAAGCCTGAAAGTCTTTGTGACACTTTCTAAAAATGTCAGTTCCATTGCAGCCAGAGAATCAATATGTTTATTTAAAGAGACTTTTAAGCTTAAAAAAGAGAGTTTGGTTTAAAGCAAAACTGTATGGAATGGTAGGGCAAATCATCACATTTAGACTCAATATAAAGGACATTAATTTATCCTCATAGGAGGAAAATAAAACTGGTATGGTTTTGCTTATGAAGATAATTGTTTTTCCAGTCTGTTTTTTGTTAACATGTCCTAAATATAAAAAAGCAGCCTTTAAAAGGGTTAAGATCAATTATTGGTTTTTGCTGGGGGACAGAATGAACAGCAAATTCCCTTCTGTATGGCTTTTTAAATGTAGTTTAAATTGGTGTTCTGATAACAGCATATGTCCTTATTACATTACAAATACAAAATCGTGACTTGTACTGTCCTTGTTAGCCATTAGTGGCCAATGAAGTGGTGTAACCACTTGTTCCTGTATCAAAAATAGTTTTAATCCGAAATTGTCCTTCTACAAAAATGGTCTCTTGCCATATACAAATTACAAATTCACTACTAATGTCTATAAATGACCTGTTAAAACTCAGACCTCCATGAGCCTTCCCTTTTTAAAATTATTGGTGAAAACCACCAGAGAGGCAAGAGTGAAAAAAAGCTAAAATTGTTTTTCCCTCTCTCACAAAATAAGATAAATATTTAATTCTCTGACAAATGAGAATGTTGAATGGTTTTGAATAATTGCTCTCCCAAAACGATCACATTCATTTTCATGTGGTGCAGCACGTACAAAGCTGCCGAGGCACCGGTTTCTGCGCATCCTAATCACATTATGTTCTATTCTGCTCGTTCAGACATAGCTGGAAAAGTGTCTCGGGTGTTGATAGAGTCATATTAACTATGCATTTCCTTCACATCCTGGCTGGTGGGAAGATGATTCTGATTACTGGGGAGGAGCAATCTTACAATACCAGTGAATTTTGGCCTGCAATTTCAAGAAGAGAACATAAGTACTTAAACCCTTGTTCCAGGAAAAAGGCTATCATATTTTCTTTTGTCCCAGGAGCAGTTTCTGAAGGACACAAGTCAGGGTGTAAAACCACTGATTCGCTGGTCCTGGGAACTGATCTTATCCCAGCTCAGGTGAATCAGTGGTTTCACATGCTGGCCTTTACTTTAGTAGGCCCTGGATGTAATTTCATTTGAGAGAGGTCTTCAGCATGTGGGAGGATTGAAGGTTTATGTGCTACAGTTCACTCATACGATAAACATGTGTCACAGTAAAAGTGAAACTTTGAACAGTCTTAGCAGGAAAAGCAGAGACCCTCTACCACAAGCAAGAATGCTCTTCAATTTTACTACCTGTTTAATTGTGCTCTATACATATTGATCTTTACATGTTCAACATGCAGAAGACAGCTTTCAAGCCATGAGAACAGACTCCAGATAGTGTAAAATCAGTGTAGGGCCTGGAGCAGTTTTAGCCCTCCAGGTGCCATTAGCCCTAGTTAAGGTGCATAAACATGCATAACATGCATAAAAACTTGTGTTGTGAGTTTGCTTGTTTTATCAGCTGAGATGCTGCTGCATTTTTCCAAGCCCCATGATACTTGTTAAAAATACAATATATGCTTTCCATTGACCTGAGGTACCGTGGGGTTTGGTCACTTTGTCATTTTTCATAGTTGCAATGTTTTCTACTTTCCATCTCCTGTTTTGAGCTTCTGTGATGAGAAGTAAAGCTCCTGCTCTCCTTCCTCCAGAATTCCAGACTACAAAAGGGGGATTGAGCAGTTAATCCTTCATCTGAAACTAAATGAAGAAAAGCAGATTCTGGGTATTCGATATTATTATTATTAGCTCATATATATATAACACAGTTTAAAAGTTAGCTCTCACCTGTAATTCAGGTGCCAGTCATGACTGCAGACTCATTTCAAGCTGCTGTTTTCTTCCCCCAGTGTATGCAATGAGTTCATTGGCCACTTTCCACTGACAAAGTCATTCTAAGCATGAGAACTAGCTGGTTGCTTTGTTTGAATGCTTAGCAAGGAGCAAAGAAACAAGCAAGGGTTGGTTTCAGCTCCTGCTTCCCTGCTCCAAAAGGAAACTCCTGGTCTAAATATAAGCATATTGTCCTGGTCACGGGTGCCGTGGTCATCCCATGACTTGTCAAGCTCCCGTCTGTTCTTCATTGCAGTATGACTTTGTGGAGCTCCTGGATGGCAGCCGGCTGATTGCAAGGGAGCAACGCAACCTGCTGGAGTCAGAGCGAGCTGGACGGCAGGCGAGGTCTGTCAGTCTCCACGAGGCAGGTTTTATCCAGTATTTGGATTCTGGCATCTGGCACCTGGCCTTTTATAATGATGGGAAAAATGCAGAGCAGGTGTCTTTTAATACCATAATTATAGGTAAGCATAATCTTTAAAGCTCTTACCAAACACTAGCTTCAGGTCAGGTTTTTTAGGAATACGTACATAGGTTTCCATAGTTAAATGATCTGACTTTTTTTTTTTTGCAGGTTTCCCTTTATAGTGTTTCTTTTGCTCCTCAGAATAAAACACAAAGTATATATTTTAATTTCTTCATCTAAGGCATAAGGGTTTTAATTTCTTAGTCTAAGGCATAAGAGGTGTACCTTCTAGTGAAACAGTGCTTGAAAGGAGGACACTGTTTTGAAGTATTTATTAAATGGCACAGGGCTAGATTTTAAATATGGCGCTCATATAGTTTTACCCTTATAATTTTAGCCTTTTTGTTGGAATATAATGTGCTAAGATACTGGGGGCATCAGCAGTAGAAAATCACAGCTATTCGTGCTCTTCAAACAAAACAAATGTAAACACTTCTCGGAGCGAGAACACACTGTCAGTTAGTAGTGGTTCAACTGATAGGTACTTCATGCAGTGGGCACCTGTGAATTATCCTTCTCTTTTTCCTTTTAGAGTCTGTGGTGGAATGCCCCCGAAATTGCCATGGTAACGGTGAATGTGTTTCTGGATCCTGCCATTGTTTTCCTGGGTTTCTGGGCCCCGATTGTTCAAGAGGTAAATCAACCCAATGCTTTTCTCAAGTCAATTTAAGCGAGCCTGAAGACAAATACATCAGAAAAGCAACATCTTAGGTGTTCTTCTTTATAAAGCTTTGGTGAAGACCTTTATTTTGATCGTTGTGCTGTGTTCTGTTTCACAGCAGCCTGCCCGGTGCTGTGCAGTGGCAATGGGCAGTACTCCAAAGGACGCTGCCTGTGTTACAGTGGCTGGAAGGGCACCGAGTGTGACGTGCCTACGAGTCAGTGCATCGATCCCCAGTGTGGGGGACGGGGCATTTGCATCATGGGCTCCTGTGCCTGCAACTCTGGGTACAAAGGAGAAAACTGTGAAGAAGGTAAATGAGTAAATATTTACTCCAGCACCAGCTGTTGTTGGTCAGGTTTACAGCTGGCACATCCAGCTCTATGAATTTTTCTAGATCTTATGCACTAACCCTGTCTCTTCAAAAATGGTTTTAGAATACTACAAATCAAGTTTTGGAATCACTAGTATCACTGAATTCTACAGAATTATTGTGCTCTATTTATTCTCAAGTAAGCAGTAGGAAAATTCAAAGTAACGTACGCATGTTATGTTTTTGGTTGGCAGTATATTTGGGTTTTGTCTGGCTGAAGTCAGCTAAGGAGAAAGCCCATAAAACACATATGTAGGAATTCTTACTGAATTTTCCCAGTATAGAGCAAATGATTCATCTGCTGCATTTCTTAGTAGTCTTTTCCACTGACTAGATTGTGGAAAGTGCTGATTCCAATGGATCAGAGGGAAAAATGATGCATCATTCTTGTATTCCAGAGATGTGCACAATAATATTCATTCTGGTGTGCTGCAAAATGCAGTTCATCTTTCATTCTATTTTTTTAGGGAGTAAAAACTGCTCTTTTCTTCCTCAATCAAATTGATTTTATTGATCTCCACATACAAAGTAATGCAATTAAGTCTCTGGAATTAAATTTTCAGACCATTGACCCTACAAGTGTAACATTTGATTGAGTCAAATTGCTAAATTAAATCTCATCATCTAAAGCACGAGTGAATTAAGACAGATAGACAGTATGCAACTCATTCATTTCTGAAACAAACTGAGGGTCCTGTATAGCAGTCAAAACTATATAGCAGTGGATTGGGTCAGTTATACCAGGGAATAGTACTGCAGAGAATCCAACACTTGTTACACTATGATTAGGCAGAGTCAAGATCAGTTCCCCAGGACCCAAAGCCAATCTTGCTGTAATTCAGAAAAATAACCAAACTTTGAAAGATTCTCCATTAACTCAGTGGTGATCTGTAATTGACTGGATGTCAGTTATGTGCATGCACAAATTTCACAGTATCAGAAAGTGATGTGAAAGGGAGGTGTTTTTACAAGGAAAATTGCAGCTATGCAAGAAGTGACGACAAGTGATTTACCTTGTAGCCAGAGAAGGGAGGCTGGCACAAAGGTGTTTTAGTCCACTCTGTCTTTTCCTCATTCATTGCAATGAAAGAAAGGTGAACTTCTCAGCTTCAGCTTACTAATGTTTACTTTCAAGCTGAGTGCAACCCTGCCTATTTCGTAAGGTCTTGAAGTGTGAATTAAGCCCAAAAGTGCCATTAGCACTTTTGGGTTGATGACTGATCACTGTGGGTTGATGGCTGTTGTTAGGATCGACAGGGTTAAGCTGATCTTTGTCATCTCCCTGCAGCGGATTGCTTGGACCCAGCCTGCTCCAGCCATGGTGTGTGCATCCACGGCGAGTGCCACTGCAACCCGGGCTGGGGTGGCAACAACTGCGAAATCCTGAAGACGATGTGCTCCGACCAGTGCTCTGGTCATGGCACCTACCTTCAAGAGAGTGGCAGCTGCACCTGCGACCCCAACTGGACAGGTCCAGATTGCTCCAATGGTAAGAGTTAAAAGCACTGGCATTTTATAAAATGTTGATGTCTTGAATAGCAGCATTTTAATGACATTATTGTGTTAGGACCTGACCTGCTGAGCTGATTGATGTCTTTGAGTTGACTTCAGCATGAACTGTAAATTGATTCAAAGGTTCAAAACAATTGATGAGTTTGAAGGATTTGAAAATCAATGTATTTGTGTCTTTTAGCTGCCTTCATCTGGTAACTTCAGATATTTCACATGCAAGTTCTGAATGTTCTTTGCATGATATGTGGATATTTCCTACTACATCTATTTAGAAACTTAAAACTACACTAGTGAAACCAGGGATGTTCCCATTTTAAGAATCTCTCCAGCTAATTGGAGGTATTTTTCTTGAAAAACAGATAGCATTCAAGTTTGAAGGCAAGGGGAATGCAAGAATGAATCTTAAACAGCTTTTGAGGCAGGGTGCAGGCTGCCAGGGTGGAAGGAGTTGGTAGGAGTGAAGAAGCAGAGGAATTTCTTGAAATATGGAACTGATCTTATTAAAACCATAGTCTGAGCTTAGAAACAAAAGAAGAAAACTAGAGGTGCTAGCAGAAAGAGCAGAATCTAAATATTTATAAAGTATAACAGCAGCTTTTTGACAAATATGAGTTTTTAGAATATTGTTTGGTAGCCACATATCAAAAAAGAAATCATGTCTAACTGTGAGACATGTATTTGTCTAAAGCAGTTCATCTAAGAACTCAGACGTTTTGTTAATGAAAACTGAACACATGGGCTGTCTGGGTTTATGCCAGCTTATGAATAAATATAACTTTTCCATGAGGAACCATCTTTTTGAAACAAATGTACTTCCTGACCAGGATCTGTGATATTCCGTAATGGTTTATGCATACGAGAGTGATAGAGTTCCAAACATGCAAGAAAAAGTGACAAAGAGAAGAAAATGTTGTCTCCTATGAAATTTGTTTAGAAATAAAAATTCTTTTCTGACCATTTCTAACACTAAAACTATTTACGTTAGACCCTGTCTAGTTCTCAGGCAAAACAAGGATCCCCTGTTTACTGACACATTGTCCTCTATGCTTTTTTTGATGACCAGTTATGCTCCATCTTTTACTTATGTTTCATGGAATTATTTGTCATTAAAATAACATAAAATGTTTCTGATCTCAAATATCTCAAGTGTGTCAGACTCACAAAAAAGCTTTGTAAAAACGTGCACAGATTATTTGCCGAAGCTGTGCAAAATGACCTTCAGAAGAGTACACTAAAAAAGTAAATCTTACCCATAAACATGTTGTTAAGCTGCTGGATGAAGAAAAGAATGAGTTATTTCCATCAGAGGTTTTTATAGGTTTGAAATCAGCAGAGCTTTCCTCTATCTTCATCAGCAGTTTGTCCGTTAATTAGCCCTTCAATTCCACTTCAATTAAATTAACTCTAATTAATAAATTCATTACAAAGATTGACGCACCTTGCTCAAAGCTAGTGTGCTAAAAGCTGATAAACACCTTCACCCTAATGAAAAATTGATTAGATTGAAGAGAAATAAACCTTTCTTTCTCAGAGCTGCAGTGACGTTTTGTGACTCTGAAGTTAATCAAAGCATCTTGCATCTTTTAATCAAAAATTTAATTCAAAGTAGATATAAAATGCTATATAGTTGGTGGGGGAGAAGGGAGGGGGAAATTACAGCTGTCTTTCTCCATAAAGGTTTCGGGCTGTTTCTTACGGGAAATGTCACAGCTCCTTGACGCTGTGTTTAATGTTCCACAGCACTTTGAGACAGCAGGGAAGAAAAACACTGTTGATCGGGAAACTGGAAACCTTTCTTGCGCTGAACGCAAGTTTCTTTTGCTGTTAAAAATAATTTTGATCTTTTGTTACTAAACTACTTGCTGTCTTTTACAAGAAAGCAAAAACTAAGTGTAGCACTTCTATGAACCAATACATGGCTACAGCCAGCTGTATGCCAAGGAACTAAACAAGTCCCTCAGGCTGTATTGTATCTCTTTGTTTTTCTGTTTTCTGCTTAGCAGAAGTAAAGTTTGCTGGAGTCTGACTAAATGAACCAAAACTGTAAATGCAAAATCTGGCAGTGTAAATTATCATCTTGTATTAGCTGAGACTTAATATGCGTTGTTTGGCCTCTGACTACCTTTGGCTGTTAACATATTTTTCAATTATTCTATCAGATACAAGATCCTGTTACTGTATGTAAATGACAAGTTAAATTGCTGTATGTTGATTTATTTTTTTTACAAAATATTATTGAAACCAGACTGTTCATAGCTGTCACTGATACAAATTTACTGAAAGTAAAAGAGAATGATCTTTCATACTTTACAGATGTGTCAGTGTGTCAGCATAGTGCTAATTTGTCTCACTAAGGCTGATTCTATATAATGAAAAAATGTGTCAGAAATGGCACATTTTAACTTTGAAAGAAAACAGGGAGAAGAGTATGGAGAGGAAACCTTGCTAAAATGAACTTCGTCATATTAGATTTTCACTCACAACAGACAATGACCTAGGTATATGTTACATTTAGTCATTATGAGTACAGTGTAAGTTCTGGTAGGTCTAAGTGCCATATAAATCAAGATACAAAAAGTTACTCTTAAGACATACATGACCACAAAAAACATGCTTGAAAATTACTGTGAGCTAGCAAAAGAGCTGTGGACGCTTAAACATCACTAAAGTCTCCTGGCTAACTAAAAGAGCATTAGCCAAGAGATAAAACTCTGTGCTCTCTACTCTGTTGAATCTTACGTGAAAATGTCTTTCACAGTAAATTCCTTTGATTTAACTTTCAAAGATTTTGCCTTTCTTATTCTTCACATGTCGAATTAAAACGTAGCGCTTCTAATGAATGCATTCCTTCTCTCTCCCCCGTGCTTTCTGCCTCCTGCTCTGCCCCTGTCTCGTCTGCAACGCAGAAATCTGTTCGGCGGACTGCGGCACGCACGGCGTGTGCATGGGCGGCACGTGTCGCTGCGAGGAGGGCTGGACGGGCGCAGCCTGCAACCAGCGGGCCTGCCACCCCCGCTGCGCCGAGCACGGCACCTGTAAGGACGGGAAGTGTGAATGTAGCCAGGGATGGAACGGAGAGCACTGTACCATTGGTAGGCTGCCTATGCTTTACCCTGTCTTCGCTGCAAAGTTCAAACAGCCGGCGCTGCTGGCCACGGCTGAATAAGAAGTGTATTGCTTTGAAGGATGTTTCTTCAAACAGAATATTTGTATGTGTCAGTCAGTGGAAAAGAGTTGGCATTTTAAGAAAGGAAGTGGTTATATAATGGCTCATCAGTTCTTCGTACCTAGTTTGCCATGAAAAGAAGGTAGAAGAATTTTCTTTTCAATCTTTTCCCTTTAACTGCCTTTCACTGAGGGGGAGGTTACTTTTATTTTGAACTGTAAATATACTATTTGATTTATGCTTTTTTATTTTTATGTGATAGCTTTATGTCTTTTGGAAATGAAGCTTCCTATTGTTTTTCTTTCTTTTTTTTCTCTTTTAAGGAGAAGAAGCTCTAAAAAGTGACTTGCCTACATAAAAATGTCACTTCCACCGTGTAATAAATGTGATCTAACTGCCCAAAATTATCTTCTTGTCAACATAATGTTCTATTTTAGAATGCTATCAAATTTCTTACATGTTAATAATGTAACAGTAGTTTAATACAGCTGATTGAGAAGAAGCCATCCTTATTACATCTTCTGTGTTTCTGTAACCAAGTTAGTTCTAGTGCCTGAAAACGTTTGGAAGTTACTATATCTGTATCAATGGAGCTTTTCTTACCCAGTTATTTACAGTCCATATGTCCCATATACAGCAGGATATCCTTCTCCGCTGCACAGGCTTTGACAGTGAGCTAGCATGAGAAATTATGCATGTAAATAGGAATGCTAAGAAAAAGTGGAGCTGTAGTGCTAAGAAATTGCCTTACACACTATTTCCCCTTTGTGCAAGGTGCTGCACGTCTCTAACAGTGGAGTAGAGTCCTATCCAAACAATTTTTATCTCAGCATAACCATACAGAGAAACTTCTGCATGACAACAGGTAGGAAGCACAGGCAAAGGAGCTGGCAGTGGTCTGCGTGTAAGAGATGGTTAATTTGTACTTTGGTGAGTGGAGAGCATTGCATGAAGCTCATTAAAGGCTGGGACGGGAGTTACCATGTGACTGAAGTATTTATGGGGCACATCTCCCAAGTATGAGAAGCATCATGGCTAAGCACTTTGAGGTGGATTGAATTGGCAACGAAAGAGGTAGCCACAGGTCAGAAAAAGGCAAGCATAACACTGAGTGATGGAGAAATCATGGATAATCAGAATAATCAAAAAAAGTCCAATAAGTAAAAAAATTCCCACATCGTTCTATGTTTGGACAGATGGAGGAGAGACGGTTGAAAGAGGTGATGTACCTGAAGCAACAGGATAGGACAGTAAGTCTAACTGCAGTGGAGCTGATGGATGTGAATGTGGCATGATTTGCTTTTGCCACAAGCTAAAAACAGGCTGGAGGATTTTAACTTTCATGAAAGTTTTGGGAGGGCTCTAACTCTGAATGTGTTAGCACAGCTAAGCCTTAACTGGGCCATGAGTATCCAGAACACAGTAAAACCCAAGCTGTGTTCCCGGGTAGTTTACAGCCCTGACTGAGGGGCAGGTGGTGGTGCTGTACTTGGTGGTTGCAAGAAGCAGCATTAAGAGCTTTGAGGGCAGGGAAAATGAGGGCCTGTTTCAGCTGTGTTAGTTAATACCCACATCATTGCACCAGGAAGATGAGGCAAGGTTTTCTTTTTTAGAACGGAGTCAGGTGTGAAAGTAATAAGATTGACTTGAAAATTATTTTTTACAGCAGTCAAAATTGATTTTTTAAATTTGGTTGGTTGGTTGGTTTTGGGTTTTTGTTATTTAGTAATGAAATTGCTCAAACATAGGAGGGAGAGGTAATCAAGGTGCATCTGCAGAATCACAGGGAGAATCAATAGGGTTAACATTTTTGAGGAGCTTCCAGAAAACATGCTGACAAAGAGAGTAGAGAGGTGGGGAGAGAACTGTGTTCTGAACAATAAAAGAAAGTAAATATTTAGAAGTAGGATAAAGCCTTTCCCTTGACTGCTTTAACTTGCCAACGAGCAATTACTCAGCAGATCACTCTGCTGTTGGTCTCGCTGACCTTGGCAGCATTTCAAGGGTTGCAGTTATATACGGATGAACTGCTCTTGAACAATTTTTCCAACATATTAAGCACAAACAAGTTTTTCCTCAGCACTGGGCAAGCAGGTCTGTCTTCCCACCTGTTTATTCTTGAAATGGGTGTTTACTTTGTGGCTGCTGCTGTAAAGATGGTTTGATTTGTTTATATTGCCCTTACAGCCTCCAAGGCAAGTAACGAGGTACAGGGTTTAGCCTGCTGTTACTGGTTTTTTTTTTTTGAGCTGTTTTCTTCAGGAGCCCCATGTTACAGAGAAGCCAGGTCATTTTACTGCTCATTTCCAACAGTATTTCAGTTTAGTGGGGGAAAAATTGCTGCCTCCTTAGCTTGGCCGATGAAGAGTCAATTTGCTTTTCTCTCATCTACCCTACAGTAGGTAATAGCTCTTTCTGAGCAATAAATTTCAAAACACAAGGGACTTCAGAATACTTCTCTATGCAAACCAGTTTTTTATTGTCACCCTCCATTTGTAACCCAGGCATTTTATGCTACTTACAACTCTCTTCTGAGTAGCAGACTATTTGCATAATTTGTGTTATGTGTATGAAAGACTCCTACTCACTCTCCCTTTGTATGTCCAAAAATAAACAATTGCACCCTTCTTATTTCTAAAAGTCATTAACCATTTAGCTGCAGTACTGCGAAGTATTTTAGAAATGCAAATGTGTTTCTTTGTTGCAGCTATTAGCTGGAAGCCATATGAAGTGCAACAGCCAAAATTAAGAGCTTCTTTGGGAAAGGAGTATTCCAAAGAAATTGTAAACCTTAAGGGCAATTCACTTTACTCACTTTTTGGGAAAGGAATAGCCCTCCAGATCTCTGGCTGGGTGTACAAAATGGGGCAGATGTGTCTGCATTACTCACGGAGGCACTAACTGGAATATATACTGGATCATCTGAATCCATAACTCATTTGATCAAAGAGTTTATGGTATTTTTGTGAAGCATTAATGCCATTCAAAATGGTGAAAAATGTTTTGCACCTCAGCTAACAATTTTGATGTATTTTTAAATGCTAACTATCTGTCCAGTCTCATTTTCAGTTAGCCCACTGTTTGAATTGTAAGTTGACATGTGTTAAAACATAGAATGATGGGGAAAAAACCCTGTCTCCTTAATTAAAGCAAGGTAGTCCTTAGTTTTATTCCTCTCTAGTATAATTTAAATCCTAGATTGCTTCTTGCATTATGCTGATTTTTACATATACTTCAAAATATTTGAATGGAATTTAGTCAGAGGAAATTCTAATTGCTCTAAACTGCCAGATACCTATTTCATTGTTGTTTTTTCTTTATTTCAATACTTCAGGTTGTTGGGAAGAAAAATTGTAGGTGATTGCAAAGGTTTGCTTTTTTTTGTTCAGAAAAAAATTTAGACATCTGCCTATCTGGGTTAAACATCAGTTTCCCCTAAGGCTGAAGATGACAAGCCTGGATTGGAAGAATAATATACATATACATTTTATATACTTTGATTTATGATAGAGAACAGAGTAGACTAAATAAAGTGGGGAGGGGGGAAGTCTCTTTTTTTGAAGCAATGTGTATAGTAAGGTGGACAAGATTGTTTTGACTAATGCAGTAAACCTGATGTGTATTGCTGATATCCACTGTTCCATTATGGGTCTTTGGCACAGCGTAGTGCAACTTCAGTACCACACCTGATGTCAGCCACATTTGTGAGCCACTGCCTTTGCTCTGAATGCATACTTCCTCATATTTATATCAAAGATGTTCAGCAGATAAGTACATGCTCAGCATTTTGACGAATTAATCTAATAGGAATTAGCAAAACTCAAAACTTGCTGCTATTGTTTAGCATCTTAGAGGTTTGAACTAAACATAGGAAATGTGTGTTTCAAATACTAAACAATTTAAGGCACCTAAGTTGCTTACTATCTCTTCTCTCTGGAGAACTGTTGTGGTAAAATCATAGGATCATAGAATAGTTTGGGTTGGAAGGGACTTTTAGAGGTCAGCCCCCACTGCAGTAAGTAGCAACATCTTCAGCTAGATTTGGTTGCTCAGAGCCTCATCCAGCCTGGCCTTGAATGTTTCCAGGGCATTCACCACCCCTCTGGGCAACTTGTTCAAGTGTTTCACCACCCCCACTGAACAAAACTTCTTCCTTAAGTCTAGTTTGAATCTACCCTCTTTTAGTTTAAAACCATTACCCCTTGTTCTGTCACAAGAGGCACTGTTAAAATGTTTTAATGTAATGTTTTATGATTTCCTGTATCCCCATGAGAACAGGTTACATCAACAGTTCACTGCAGAGCTATGGAAAATCACCTGTCAATTGTTTATTTGGTCTGGAAGTGACATTCATGGGTCTGAGGTGAACATCCATATATTATTTTTTGAAGCTCAACCTGCGTCTCAATGGGATACAAGACGGCAGATGCACAGCTGGTGCCCAGGTGACAGCCTGGATGAAAATTTGCTCTGTAATTAAGTTTTCATAGCAGAGTTGTGCTAAAGTATGTTTTTGTTTCCTTTCTGTCCTGGCTTGCAATGAGTTCAGTGACCCTCTCCTGTCTGAGTAGTTGTTTTGTGAGATTGGAACAGATATTGTTTCAAAAAGTCTGTTATTTTTTGTGATATAACTGTCATGTACCATGAGTATATTAGGTAACTGTCATAGGAAGCCCATAAATATGAATACTTTTCCAGCTGCTTTTCCATTAAACTCTGTTAGCTGAATGAAATTAGTAAATAATTATGTTGGTGGGGAACCTGCTATATCGATGTGCTGTGTAACAACTCACTTTTACAATGCAGCTTAATTTTTTCTATAGACTAAATTAGTTTCAGCATAATCTAAATTGCAAATTTGCCAATTTGCATTAAAACTATGCCTTCTTGTTCAGAATTGTCAACACCTCTTTTTTAAAAGTCTTTAACATTAAGCATGGGTGGGTAAGACCATCTGTTTATAAAGCTTGCCTGCAGCTCCATTACTTAACACAAGACAGGTTACAGCTGTTTAATTGTTATCATGTTGAACGATAATCTTTCAATCCAGAATTAATATTTGTATATGTATGCATGGAAAGCATATCGTTAAACATAAATGAGCTAAATGTGGATTAATGTCATTAAGCATTCATATTAATCCCTCCGGAGGGCTAAAGTTGGCATCATGGTACTTCCATGCTACTTTTGAGTGCTGCATGAGGCTGCTTTACCTGTTTTGCAGAACTGAAAGTCAAAGCCAGTGGTGGTTCACTGAGAAGTGTGCAGCTTATGTTTATATTCCAGTGAGAACCAGGATCTAATTGATTTATTTTCTAAGAATTTCCCCTAAAATTTAATTGAGAAAAAAAACCAACAAGGAACAGCAAATTATTTATTTTAACCTTTTTCTTTGCATGAAAAGACAGGAGCATGACATTCAAATCAATCGAACAAAAAAAAAAAATTCTCCTCAGCAAGAAATTTCTAGTTTCATCTGTTTTAGCCAGAAAAACTGGAATGTCATCTGGTTTAGATATTCAGAATGATGAAGAAAATAAGTCTAGAGCACTTTCCCAGAAGTGCGTTTCCGTTAGCACGGGCTGTTCTGGTGACTGGTTGAAATGGTTTTCTGGCTAGGGACAATCACGGAGGCATCGCTGTGCTGCTTTTCCGTGTGACCGCGGTCAGAGCCGCGTGAGCACAGAGGTACAGCAAGTGTTGAGGAATGCTAAGACAGGATCTCCTCCAATAAGTTCTATGGCCTGCACCTGTTCCCTTCAGCACGTGTTTAGCCTAGGGCTCCTTATATTACAGATTTCAAATATGACTGCAGGGAAATGACACTTTATCTCTCTATAAGATCAGAGAGCAAGTAAAGACAAATGTGTTCCTTCAGTTAATTAAATGAAGTGCTTGTGGAAAACTTGATATGGCCATATATCATTACACTATACATTTTTGACACACGGGCTAGACACAGTAAGTCATGGACCGGTTTGGGGGCTTGATCTGTCTTCTCTACATTTGCACATTAGTGGGAGAGCAGCACAGATAACCAGCATTGTGATGCCCACTGTCATTTCAGTGCTGATGCTAATTGCCAAGCATGGCTTACTTTTCTCAGAAGTTTAAATTACCGACAATATTCACATTTCAGAGTGATTTAATGTGTCACATATTTAATGCACCTTAGTGCATGCTCAGGAATTTTTCATAAATTTTAAGACTCTTTTAAAATTTTTTGTCCCTCAAATTGTAATAATTACTCCTGTATGAATATAATCTGTAATTATCAACATTCCTACATTTATGTTTCTCTTTAGTTATGGTTTCATGGAATTATACCTGAGTACAAGTTTCATCTTTAAAATAAGATTGTATCTGAATGTATGACCTTTGACATTCAAATAATTTTTGTCAGATAAAATCAAATATTCAAAACTAATTATATCCAATATCAATTAGTTCACCACGGTATTGTGAGTGAAACCCTAGTTTCAAAACACCTGACTGCTTTGCAGTTGGGATTTCACAACAATATTTATACCTATACCCTCAATGCAAAAAGTCTACGAAGAAGAGATGATGACTTTCTTGGCACCCAGAAGACTGATAACTACAGTTTAGCAAGATTTCATGAAATTTAGAACAAATTTGGCTTTTATCTTTCCTGTGCCTAAAGGGCATGTTATTAATTTGCCAGGCCAAGCTTTGAATATGCAAAATATCTCTACGTTTGGTAACCATAAAAATACTCAATTACCAGGTGAATTTAAGATAGAGCATGCGTTTTTGGAACTGTGAAAAAAAGTGAGTTATTGGTCAGGCAATAACACATTTGAAGACCAAGTATCTCAAATACAAATTAACTGTTAGCATACTTTAAATTGCTAATTGGTTAATTTGCATTTAAATGAGGACCACATGTGAAGTTCAAGTTAGGCACATTTTCAGAAAGCAGCAGAATCCTCTGAGATGTGAAGAATTTTAAAGTGTGTTGCAAAACTTATTTGAGCTGAAGTGGCCAGAGAGTAAGTGCTTTTGTACATTGCATAGTTGCATGCTGGTCAGACCACATTCCATAAATACTGTCAGTCAGGGAGAAAGATGGAAACAATAATGCTTCCCATCCTGATCCATGCCCTAATGTGTTTTCAAGTCAAATTTATCTTTCATGCAGTCCTTCATGTAATTGTCAGGTTTTTACTTGTGTCTGAGGCAGGTCTGCACAAGTCTGTTGGTTCAGATGGGCATTTGAACTTCTTCAGCCTGTACATGTGAGATAGTTTTAACTCCTTAATGGCGTATACCCTTTCTTCTAAATCCTCTTCCAGCTAAATAGATGTTAAACAGGAAACAACACTGCTCATAATCTTACCAGCAGTCCCAAATTTCCTATGTCTGCTACATCTTTAAAAGTAACTGAACCTTTTATTCTAATATATATGCGGCTTTCCAGTAATAATGATTAGAAATCTTACTTTACAGTAAAATTGGGATGGTCTCCAGAACAATAAATCTAAAGGATAATGGGCTTATGTGCCTTTGTATATAAATCCCATAAATGATTGCTGCAAAGAATGGTTGCAATTTTGGCAAGGGATAAATTGCAGTGAAATCAGGTCTCTCTGCAGATATTTAAAATGCATAAATGATTAAGAAGGTATGAGTTCAGGGTGATGACTGTGTTTTGGCCTGTGTAAGGAGGAAAAGAAATAAAATTGCGTGAAACTATAATTCCATCCATGTGCTCTCCTTTACAAGAAGGGCAAAATGGGAATTTAGGAGTAAAAAAGTATCAAAAGGGAAGAGTGTTTGTAATCCTTCTTTATTGGCAGCAATGCTCTGCACATATGGTATGTCTTAGACAAGGTTCTTACAAACTCAGAGAATGGATGACGACCATGAGCTGCTTACAGTGGAAGAACATGTGCTTTCAGTACTGTTCAGTGGTGAATAGAAAGAATTGCATTTGCAAATGATACCAAAGCCTGCTGCCCCCAAGCACTTTGGAAGACAGGACAAGAATTTAAAATTACTTTAACAAATAGCACAGACTTTGCAGAAAAATAAGGTACAATTCGACAAATGCTGGATTCAGTGCTTAAGAATAATCAGCTGCAGAAATCCAAGTTAGGAGGCAGTTTGCCAGGCAGAAAACACTGTAGGAGATGCTGAATTTGACATGAGTGAACCTTTCTGAAGACAGGCTAAACAGTAGCTTTAAAATTTTATGAATTCTGGACTTCTGTAAGTTTTTTGGTAGCTCCTCAGAATTTGCATATGGATGCATGCTTTTTTTAGTCATTCTTTGGGAGGGAAAGCAGTTGCCTAAAGGAATCAGTATGCAATTCCCTAAGTCTGCTGTGGGTAGGATAAGAAATGCTGGGTTTAAATATTACAAGGGTTATTTGGGGTTTTATGTTCAAAAGGTTGTTTAATTGTCAAAACAGTTAAACTGTGGCTGGGTGGAAATGAGAGGAAATAAGGGTGATCTGGTAGCCACATCAGGAGGAATAAACCACTGCGGACTGAGTCTTGAATAGATTAGAGAAGTCAGACTAGAACTGTCAGCTCTGAGTTTTGTACCAGTTCCCCCAAAACAAGCACCAAAATTTGTTCACAAACTGCATCCTCCCTAAAGCTTGCAATAAGTTTTCTCTTCTGCTGGCAAGTGCCTGCAAAACCACTAATAAAATGCATGCCTCGTCCCCTGCTACTGCTTGGCTGCACAGGGAGCAAAAAGTAAGGTTTGTAAGAGACTGGTGCACAGGGTGATCTGGTTAAGGATGATTTTGAAGAACTGGATTCTACCCTTGATTCTAGCATGTATTTTCTGTAAGTTGTTCACAAATGCAGACTTTAAAGAAGTGCTCTCTGACTGTTCTTCACTTTCTGGGAACAAGACTTGCACATTTGTGAGTTGCTAAAATGTTGGTTCGTGTATGAAATACTATATAATTCTAAGTATTCCAGAAAATCACGTCATAGGTGCTTGTAGCCAAGTGAATGGAGACTTCTCACTCTGATCTTTCTATGCTTTAGTTACTGGCAAAATGAGGTAAGAATGTATTCTCTTCATACCAGTAGTACGAAGATACTTTGCTAAATGATTGTGACTTAGGGAGGAAGATGATAGGAAAGTCTCTAAGAGAACTGTTGCTTCTTTGTTTAGGTTAGCATAGTGTGCCTGCTACTAGGGCATCAGCTGTTTGTTGTTTGTGAGAGAATGAGTGCTGAATGAGGACTCTGAACTCTGCACATTCACAAAGGAAGAAGTGTATAAAACTTTCACAGGTAGCCATAAACCCACCATTGCCTAAATTTTGGATGCTTGACATGGCCACTGTCATGGTATTCTTCTAATGTGTTTTTTGTCATATGGATTGTAAACAAAGTTTTATACAAATACTGAAAATTAATGAAAATAAGTGAAGATATTAAAACTTTCTACCTCCAAACAAACAGATAAATGTGTGGGAAGCTTAAGGGAAGCAATATGGTTACAACAAAGCATAGTTTGCTGACGGTCAGTTTTTATTCCAAGAAAAACATGCCATCTCCCTGTGTGACACTTGGTGCAAGGTTATGTAGAAGTGTCAACGTGACTGATGCAAGATATGTCGTTCACGTGTTCCTGTAGAAGATGGGTATCTGAGAGCACGAAGTTTGTGTGAGCAGCAGAGATACTTAGGCAGTTGTTCACCAGGGAATGGGAACTGCGATAAGGAGTTGTGGGAGATGAGGAGAGGAAGCAAAGCAGAGCTTGCTCCGAGAGGAGCAGAACAGTGTTCTTCATTGTTGCTGATACTGAAATTATTTCTTCATCATCTCTCCTTTCTTTTCTCCCCCGCCTTTGGTTCTCTTTTCTCTTTCTAATTTCTCCCTTCTGTTTTCTTTTAGAGGAAGAGGCTATAATGCAGTAAGGAAGGGAGAAGGCTGATTGTGGTAGTGGAGAGGAGGCAAGGGTTTGACTCAGACTTTCAAGGTGTCAAAAGTAAAAAAACCTTTAAAAAAGACTAGTCTTTTGTTTAGGCTGACCTAGATCAAAATGGCTTTGGTCACGTTCATTTGTGGTTTTGCTTCATGTCTGGTGGTGCTATGAGGTTAAATCTGCTCTTACAGCAAAATAATTCATGACTCTTGTGGAGCTGTCGAGTTGACACTGTAACAGGACTATATATACATTACAAAAGCATGGGGCATGTTACAGTCTAGTGTACACATTACAAAGATTATGATGGGTGAAGATGTCTGATGGAGGATAATGATTTAAACTAATAGAGATATAAATTCGCTATACAGCATTTAGAAGCATGTCACCATTGTAGTCCCATGTGACAGAATAATCAGAATAAAGCAGTGTTATAAGTACCAATTAAGGAACATCAAATCAATGGGTATGTGACTCATGCTGATTTAAACGGGAGCTGATTGGGATAAATGGATTTAATATGTACTTTTATTCTTAGGCTATTCTGTCATACCTGGAGGAAGTAGTATATGAATAAGGAAGACACTGACTTACATCTCTGATAGGAAACTAATGGGAGACATTAAATCAGAAAAAAAAAAAGTCAGGGTTCTGACTGGTTAAGAACTATGCTGTGTTAAATGTGAATTTGCCTGACTGTTACCTGTTCTTCGTAAAATCATTTCTCTGCCACATATTTATATAAATTCCCACACAGACTGATGGCATCATTTGTATTTTATGTTGTATGAATTTTGGATGCCACTTAGATCTCCTTGGACTTTTGAGTAGCCTAGAAAATGTACAAATCTTGTATCTTCAGTTTTGTTTTTCTTTTTTCCATTTGGACTTACATGAAGTCCCTCTACTCCTGGAAATAATAGCAAGATTTTAAATGGCACAGTCTTAAACTCTGCAAGAAAACCCTTGTACATATATTGCCTGGTCTGTAATTAGACTTTTTAAGGACATATATGTGCCAGCTGTGTAAATATCTTGCCAAGGAGTGCCTGTTGAGATGCTCCATCCTACTGAAGTGCTCCAAATCCCACCTGGAATTCTCTATACAGAGGGGAAAAGGGCTTGTGTTTTCTATTTCCACACAGGTCCATTCCTCTTTCACTTGCAGTGCTGTGAAGATAAGGAAGACAGCATGGCTGGTTAAACTTCACTGCAAAGTTACACAATTTTTGGTCATTCATTTTCTGCTTTATGATTTTTCCACAATGCTGCATATTAACCAAAATAGTTTCTAACGTTGTCCTTAATGTCAACTGACCGTGAGTAAAAGGATGCTGGAAGGTAGAACTGTTTTCTGAGCATTATAGTTTTGTGGTTTGGAACTGACTTTTTTTAAGACTGCTGGATACAAAAAAAATCTTAAAGAGCATTTTCTTAATCTCTCTTGTGTTTTGGGGTGGTTTTTTTGGTTGTTGTTTTGTTGGTTTTTTTGTTGTTGGTTGGTGTGGGGTTTTTTTTAATGAAGATTGGATTTCTGAAAATAAATAGTATGTGGGGGCCTGGGATTGCAGGGACTATTTTCAGTTGCCTAGGAGGTTTTTTTAATATTCCATTACCTATCCTTACACTTGTAGAGGCATTTAATGTTTTACTGTCGGACAGATGCATTCCCCAGACAGAGCTGATTGCTTTCATTTTATGAAATAAAGCTTGATTTTTCCTCCACACATACTACACCATGTTTTAAGCTGTGTAGAGGCAAGGGGAATTATACTGCATGAGTAAGAGAAGAATTTGATCCACCCTGAAATGTAGCTGTATCATGTTTCTTTTTGTTTGTGGTTAATGTGAAAAACTACCTAGTTTGTTGCTGCTGCTCTGAATGTTCTGTTATTGATGTTTTCATCTTACTTTGTCTTGCATTAACCTTACCGTTATAGGGGGGGGAAAAAAAAGGCCGTGTAATGGACACCTGACACTTTCTTCAAGAAAAAGGGACTAGAAGTTTCCCCCTCTTAGTTGTAGCAGTGACTCTGCCTCCTAATATGTATCTTATCACCTCCCTCCTTGGACTCAAGAGCAGCTTTTTTTGGTTCATCCAAACTGGATGAAAGGCTATAGCTGGAAATGCCTGTTACCCATCCAAAGGGATCCTAGCAAGTGACAGAGAACTTGCCAGACAGGGGCCATCATCCATCAGGGATTTAGGAAAGCCAAATTTTAAAAGAAAGAGAGCCTGTGATGGCTGTGTTGAGAGACCTTGTCCACAGCAAAACCAGGGGATTGTATCCAGCGTTCCTGGCTCAGCTTGTCGTGTCCACGGCAGTGGTCTGTAGTATCCCAT
Organism: Edolisoma coerulescens; assembly: GCA_013397115.1. NCBI lineage: Eukaryota > Metazoa > Chordata > Aves > Passeriformes > Campephagidae > Edolisoma > Edolisoma coerulescens. Next base: position 23,273 of record VWZW01005505.1, on the reverse strand, counting down.
CTCCTTGGGCATGGGCGGCTGGCTTTGGCAGCCTACAATGGAGCCGGTGGCTTTGCTATATGGCATTAACCCCTTTCACACAACTGCAGTTGACGTCTGTTTCCTGGAAGGAAGGAGGGAATACATTACCCATCTGTGCTGTGTCTCATGTATTAAAAGTAGGCCCTGCTGCTTGAAATCCATCTTATGCTCTGTATGTCATTCATCCATCTGCCTCCTCAAATCTTTTGTGAAATTGTGTCATAACTTACCAAAAAAAAGTCTTGCTATTCTTGTATATACCATGTTATTTATTTTTATAGATCTAAAGCCTAAGTTTAATTTTCACCTGCTTTTCAAAATGAAATGGATCATCACGCTGCTAACCCCACTACACCCTCCTTCACCCCATATTTACAATACATCTTATTTTACTTACTTGGTTTGTGTGCTCAGAAGAATAACTGTGACTGAATTGAAGCAGAAGAAAAAAATCCTCCTAAAAATCCTGTTAATCCATTGAGAATTAAGATAGCGTGCTGGTTATGCTGTCAGAGTATTGAGTGACCTGCAAATCATAACTCTTCTGGCATGGTTAGTGTTTTAAAGCTCATAAGCTAAGGAATTGCTCTTACGTTGTGTTGAAAATTGAATTTTTTAACTAGCTTCGATTATATTTTTGTTATATATAAAAATCAAAGCATGTGAAGTCAGAAGAAAATGTAGTCTCAGAAAGGTAGCATCCCTTTTGCGTCTGCAGGCGTACTTTCTAAAATAGTTTCATTGATTCATGACGGTGTTTGCTGGAAAGAGAATTTCTTGCATTTTTAAAAGCTTTGAAATACATTTTCCTTTTGTAGTGTAAGACCTCTCATGTCAGGTGCACCTGCTTGATTTGCATGTGAATTCTGAACAATTCTTGTTTCATGTGACACTTCTGAAATGTCTGTCTGTTTTTTTTTTTTCTTTTTAATTCTCAAGCTCACTATTTGGATAAGATAGTGAAAGGTACTGTATACTTGCTCTTTGACATGCCTATATCTACGTGTTTGAGTTTTTTATATTAATATATAGTTTAAAACATCCTAGTCTGGGCAAAAGAATCTTCTCTCACATGCATTCCATGGATTATATATATAACTCATACGGCTTTCAACTCATCTCAAAATTTTGCTTCTGTTATATGGTAACACTTTATCAGTAATTATACGTTTATATACAAACTGTATACATGTATTAGATTTAATCTGAACCAATAACTGAAGATAGTATTCATTTGCTGTTTGGAACTTTTTTTTTTTGGTTGGTTTTGTCATTGGATCTCTACGTACAAACCCCTAGATATTAAGAAAACAAAGCAAAGTGATACTCTTGTCATAGAACAAATGTCATTAGTCCTAAAGAACAGATTAATTATAGAGATGTGTGTGTTTATATGCTGACAGATCAATAGAATTCCTGAGGCTTTTAAGCTTTTAATTATCTGAATGTAGAAAATTCATAGGAAATTATGACTTGTATCTGGTATGAGTCTAGAAAAATCTTTTATGGTCTATGCAACATTTTCAATCAAGAGGTTCAAGGATGCAAAAGCCTAACATGAAACAGCAAAGATTCTTGTATCTTCAGTTACTGTGAAAAATTGATTTAGAAAAATGTTTAAAATATTCCTACCCCTCTTTCCCTGAGTATCTTTCTCTATTCCTTGTGTTTTTTTCATTGGAATATGGCAATATTGATGGCAATATCCAGGCTTTCACACAATAAGTCTTGAGTGTACCCAGTTGACTCCTAAATTGCTTTGTCAGTATTGCAATTATATATGTAAGTCTTCCATAAGTCAAATAGAAGAAATATTAAGAAAAAAAGTAGATCTCAGTGCATTAACAAATACTATTAGCAGCTGCAGTCTGAAAGAATAAAAGTAGCAAGACTAATTTCAGCCTGGCATGATGGCACAATATCCATAACTGTAGCATCCCCATCCTTCCTCACAAGAGCTTTTCCGGATTCTCTTCTAAGAGTGATTTGACAAGAGTTAAGCACCCTTTATAATTTTTTTTTCTGGGAGTGTTTGTAATTTGGAGCTACATGGTTAAAAGGAGTCAGTAAACTCAAAACTCTTTAGAAGAAAAAAACAACTTCTGAAAACCTGCTCTAAGCTTAACCAAAATGGTTCAGTAGGTTAGTTCACAAAGATAGGTGTTCTAAAAAGTGAGGAATTGTTTATCCAGTTACTTAGGGGGTTTGGATGAACGTTTACAGAAAATTGTTGTGTCCAGAAATACCTGATTTGTAGCCACCTTCTCATAAGATATTTAATGCCATATCTGTACTTGCTTCTGTCAGTGTCTTATCATAGTCATAGATAAGGAACACCAAAATCTACATATTTATAGCGTTGTCATCCTCATACAGATCATGTTGGCTGCATGCCAGATTTCATCACTAGGAAGTGACAGATACTGTTTTGTTTAATGCAATGTTAGACTGAAAACAATTATCGATTTTGGATATATTAAATTATGTTAATTGTTTCCCAAATTTTCCCTCCTTGGCCATAAAAGCAGACAAGATAGGATATAAAGGTAACAGCACAAAAGCCTTAGGGAGATTGTCACAAAAAATCACTCTCTGCTATCTGTCTTGAAGCACGTCACTACCGTGTTTTTGTTCAGTCTATCAATGTTTATTGTGGTCCTTATGGTATTTCATTTTGTCCGTCCTAAGTAATCAAATACGCACAGCTATTACATTAAGTTGGAAATCCTGTTGGTCCTGTCCCATCCGTATGCAGCCTGAATCCTAATGTTTGTTAGAATAGATGCTAAGCTGCTTCACTATTTCCTGGGCTTTGCTTATTCTGTGAAAAAGAATGTATTTTCGGCATAAAGTATAGTCATTAAAACTGGCCTATACTTTGTGCAATTATTTAACACACTGTAATTTCACATGAATACACGGCAACTCTGAGACCAGATAAAGTTAACCTTCTCTTTTATTACTTGCCTAAAATCATACCCCTTTTCCTACTTAAGAATTTGGAGGGATTTGTTCACAGTAACAGGGAGCTTAAACATTTGTTCCAGTAAGTAATCAGTACTGCATAGAGCAAATAATGATCTATTCTATGAGCACAGAAAAATGTATCATTTTACACAGCTGTGTTTGCGCTATGCGCTCATCTCTTGTTACTTTGAAAAAAAAAAAAATTAAAAAAACCAAACTTAATTTTGTCTGGCCTGCAGGTATTTAGAGGATTGGTGCATTTATTTCCTGCCTGTACAGGTAAGTGGTGTCTCAAGTGTCAGGCCAATCAAAGATGCCACTTTGTTAAGAATTACGTTCCCCAGGTAATGTTGCTGTTCCACTCCATGTGCAATTACAGTATTTGTGCTGTTCTTAAGGCCTGTTCCCAGTAAGTGTCCCTTGTTTGTATTTTTTTTTCTTTTTATATTATTACAATATTTAAATCACTTGTGATTTTTCTTTGTCTGTTTGAACAGAGGGCTGCCCTGGTTTGTGCAACAGCAATGGGAGATGCACACTGGACCAAAATGGCTGGCACTGTGTCTGCCAGCCAGGGTGGAGGGGAGCAGGTTGTGACGTAGCCATGGAAACTCTCTGCACTGACAGTAAGGACAATGAGGGAGGTAAGAGACACCAACTGGATCTTTAACTCTGGGGAGAACATGTTGAGGAATGCAGATTTTTTAGTCAGGTGATTAAATACTGCCATGAGAACCATACACACATTTTACTCACTCTTACGCCTGTAAGAATATGCCATGGTCTTCAGTGCTTCTTTATGGCCTATCAGCAAAGCCTTACAAGCTGCATATGACAAGTGAGATGTGTACTTAGAAAAAGATGGGTGCCACCTTAGTTTCCCTGCAGTGTTCTTTTATACTGGAAAAAAACATAGTTCCAACTCAGTGAACTGTTGTAAAAGGGCGCAGAAAAGGAAGGAGTTCAAACTTTCAGTGGCCTCACAAGGAAGTTGTCCCAAGAGAACAGGCCGAACGGGGAGTTTACAGTTTGAACTATGATGCAATTGCTGGAAACAATTGGTTGCCCAGCCTACAGAGATCTCACCTCTCCAAAACCCGTGAATGCTCAGGTAACTGACAGGATGCTCCCAGAAGTCTTTTTTTTTTATTTGGCTTACTTTTCCACAGTCTGTCATTCAGGTGACAGGTTACAATCTGCAGCGAGATGCAGGCAGGACTGCGAACTTAAGGAATCAATCTACGATTATTGTTGTAGTCTAGGGAAGCTAGAGGGGCTGTAACTTAGCATGAGTCCAGAATCACATAAAAAAATCCCACAAAAACAAGATTAAATGTGAATGCAGTCAAATATTGCATCAGCATAATGCTTTTATTGTCTGTCTTTCTTCCCTTTCTCCCATCAATTCTTTTTGCTTAACACCTTCAGATTCAGAGAAGAGATAAAAACTCCATTAGGGCCTCTGGATGATGATAAAGTCATCTGGGACTTTGTCTTTCCATTTTAGACTGCATATGCCTCTGCAATTGCTGGTTGACTCTTTCCTCTCATATCCCTACTGCAGCTGGGATCTTAGACGTCACAAACTATAAATAACAGCAGCATTTACTTCCTGCGGAAAATAAATAACACGTGTAAAATTGTGCTCCTGTTTATTACTGTACACGTCATTTGGCTTGTCATCCTTCTCCATTATGTATTATATATTTTGAGGCATTTTTACATACTTAGGGGCCTAAACAGTCTGACCCAGATTCCACACAGAGATGTGCTTGTTTGGGGAATTAAGTTCAGGTGGGACAAGGAATTACAAGACAAGGAAAAAAGAGAAACCTGCAAACATGAAGAGAGACAAAGCAAGGAGGAGGAGAAACTAGGTGGAAGCATAAAGAACTTGGAGAAAAAAATAGATTGTGTAGGGAAAAAAACAGGAGAAGACATTGAAAGCCCAAGAATAGACTAAAACAGGTTCAGAAAATGTTAGAGATCATATAAGGATGTGACACATGAGAGCAAGAGTCAGGAGCAGGTAATGGAGCAGTAGGAGGAAGAAGAACAAGGTGAACAGGAATGCATGTAAATGGAATAAGAGAAAAGAAGTTGCTCCTTCAGACCAAAAACAATAATAGCTATTTGTGGGGAAAAGGAAGAAGGAGTTGGAGCAGAACAATCTAACAGGATGACTTAAAGAAGAAAGAACGATTTGGGGAAAAATTAGCTAATGCTGGTACTTTGTTGCATTTTTCTCTCTCATTTTCTTTTTTCATTATTGCCTTTATGGACATCACTATGCAGCTATGCATGAGGAAGGGGTTGGCCAAGCACTTGTTTTGCCATGATTGACCTGTGTTATGCAATTTGTCAATGGCATTTCTCTTATTTTAATTTATATGCTTCAGTAAAGAGCATATTCACTTCAGTCTTTGACTGTGGCTGAGGAGAAGGGTTAAAATTTAACAATTANCCAGCCAGGGTGGAGGGGAGCAGGTTGTGACGTAGCCATGGAAACTCTCTGCACTGACAGTAAGGACAATGAGGGAGGTAAGAGACACCAACTGGATCTTTAACTCTGGGGAGAACATGTTGAGGAATGCAGATTTTTTAGTCAGGTGATTAAATACTGCCATGAGAACCATACACACATTTTACTCACTCTTACGCCTGTAAGAATATGCCATGGTCTTCAGTGCTTCTTTATGGCCTATCAGCAAAGCCTTACAAGCTGCATATGACAAGTGAGATGTGTACTTAGAAAAAGATGGGTGCCACCTTAGTTTCCCTGCAGTGTTCTTTTATACTGGAAAAAAACATAGTTCCAACTCAGTGAACTGTTGTAAAAGGGCGCAGAAAAGGAAGGAGTTCAAACTTTCAGTGGCCTCACAAGGAAGTTGTCCCAAGAGAACAGGCCGAACGGGGAGTTTACAGTTTGAACTATGATGCAATTGCTGGAAACAATTGGTTGCCCAGCCTACAGAGATCTCACCTCTCCAAAACCCGTGAATGCTCAGGTAACTGACAGGATGCTCCCAGAAGTCTTTTTTTTTTATTTGGCTTACTTTTCCACAGTCTGTCATTCAGGTGACAGGTTACAATCTGCAGCGAGATGCAGGCAGGACTGCGAACTTAAGGAATCAATCTACGATTATTGTTGTAGTCTAGGGAAGCTAGAGGGGCTGTAACTTAGCATGAGTCCAGAATCACATAAAAAAATCCCACAAAAACAAGATTAAATGTGAATGCAGTCAAATATTGCATCAGCATAATGCTTTTATTGTCTGTCTTTCTTCCCTTTCTCCCATCAATTCTTTTTGCTTAACACCTTCAGATTCAGAGAAGAGATAAAAACTCCATTAGGGCCTCTGGATGATGATAAAGTCATCTGGGACTTTGTCTTTCCATTTTAGACTGCATATGCCTCTGCAATTGCTGGTTGACTCTTTCCTCTCATATCCCTACTGCAGCTGGGATCTTAGACGTCACAAACTATAAATAACAGCAGCATTTACTTCCTGCGGAAAATAAATAACACGTGTAAAATTGTGCTCCTGTTTATTACTGTACACGTCATTTGGCTTGTCATCCTTCTCCATTATGTATTATATATTTTGAGGCATTTTTACATACTTAGGGGCCTAAACAGTCTGACCCAGATTCCACACAGAGATGTGCTTGTTTGGGGAATTAAGTTCAGGTGGGACAAGGAATTACAAGACAAGGAAAAAAGAGAAACCTGCAAACATGAAGAGAGACAAAGCAAGGAGGAGGAGAAACTAGGTGGAAGCATAAAGAACTTGGAGAAAAAAATAGATTGTGTAGGGAAAAAAACAGGAGAAGACATTGAAAGCCCAAGAATAGACTAAAACAGGTTCAGAAAATGTTAGAGATCATATAAGGATGTGACACATGAGAGCAAGAGTCAGGAGCAGGTAATGGAGCAGTAGGAGGAAGAAGAACAAGGTGAACAGGAATGCATGTAAATGGAATAAGAGAAAAGAAGTTGCTCCTTCAGACCAAAAACAATAATAGCTATTTGTGGGGAAAAGGAAGAAGGAGTTGGAGCAGAACAATCTAACAGGATGACTTAAAGAAGAAAGAACGATTTGGGGAAAAATTAGCTAATGCTGGTACTTTGTTGCAGTTTTTTCTCTCATTTTCTTTTTTCNCTCTCTCATTTTCTTTTTTCATTATTGCCTTTATGGACATCACTATGCAGCTATGCATGAGGAAGGGGTTGGCCAAGCACTTGTTTTGCCATGATTGACCTGTGTTATGCAATTTGTCAATGGCATTTCTCTTATTTTAATTTATATGCTTCAGTAAAGAGCATATTCACTTCAGTCTTTGACTGTGGCTGAGGAGAAGGGTTAAAATTTAACAATTAAATCAAATTAAAAATGGAAGTATACATAACAAAACTAGGGAAAGAAAGTCTCCTTTGTAAGCTACCTGGAAAGAGAAGAAGTATTTCTTCCCATTCCTGTGATCAACCCACTAATCTCCAAGCAAGGCATTAAAATTTCAGACAGCTACAGGGAATGACACAAGTATTCTTCTGCTGTATTTGTTTATTGTGGGAGATTAGGTTATCTGAGCACTTGTGCTGAATTTATAGTATGACTGTGGGTAGTGTGATCTGCATCTCACTAGGCTCAGTGGTTGTATAATTAGAGTTATCTCAGTTGTTGTCTATTTGATATGCTGTGGTTAGTGTTTATGCTTTATCCTACACTGGGTAGAGTACATTATATATATTTATATGAGCACAGTTCATTAGTAAAAGTGTCTGCTGCTCCTTTGATTCTTAGCTCTTTCTGGGACTGATTATTGAAATTCTGTGAACATGAGCATCCAAAGGATCTCAATGAGAATATTCTCCATAGGAAATTCTAATGGCATCAAGGCATACCTGAGTATTTTCCCTTCTAGATATTATTGACATATGATGGGATGATTATTACTTATCTTCCTTTTAATACAGATTTTTCAGAGTCTTGGAAATCATTTCTGTTCTCGTTAAGGCTCACTCTTTATTTTCCTGTGTTTGACTGGATTTTTCTTTACATTTTAGCAGCCCACAAGGAAAGTGCGTGCAACAAACAGATCTTAGCCTGAATTAAACTCCTAATGACTTTGTAAGGAGAGGGAAGTCAGAGCTGTGTGTGGGTGGAATAAGCCTAACTTCTTGGGGAAAAAATGTGTCACTATTATACTTTAACAAAGTAGGCCATGCTTTGTTATCGCTGTAGGAAGAATAAGAAACAGGAAGAGTCACTGTTTACTCTTTAGTTTAGATGGGTCCTTATTGAACAGAGTCCTTAGTTAAGTTTGCTTTTTATTAGCTCCTATCCAATTATTTAGAGTAGTTGCAGGTTTCCATGAGCAAGATTTAAGGGATCATTAATATTCTTTTTTTTGCTGAAACAAAAATAAATACTGTAATAAAGCAAAGCGTACTTAGCACTACTGTATTTTTTTAATTACTTGCATAGTCTAGGATGGCCTGTTCCTGGCAAACATTGTCACAGGATATTACAAATTCAGCCTAAAGATTGCCTAAACCAGGGCCTCTTCTCTGATAGTGGCTAATAGCAATTGCTTAGCAAAACATTTTAATAGGGTAGATGTGAACTTATATTTTCTTTTGTATACTAACAGGCTGCTAATTAAAGTAAGAACTTACTGCCACAGAATGTTTTGAATGTCAGAAGAGTTGCTAAGTGCAAAGATAACCCAAGCTAAGGAAGTCTCAGGAAGTATGTACTTGAACTAGGAGTGATACAATGGGATGCTCAGGTTCTCTGGTTTGTGCTCCAACACTTCCCATTATTCCTCAGCTTTTTGTTTGCATCTATGGCCGCTGGTGAATGCTGTGTTCATATATACATGGGACTTATCCACAGTGGCTCCAGGATTTCTTTCTGGAGTGAGAACTCATTTGGAGCCCCACATTTAATATTTTAGGCTTCTTCACTCAACAGTAAAGCAGAATTTCAGTACAGTATAGGTATGCTTGTAAAGATATTGCAATAGTAACATTGAGCAAGGTCCTTGCACACTGTTTAGGAATAAATCACGGGCTGTTTGTGCTTTTGTAGCTTTTCTGACCAGCTGTTCCTACAAGCAGTCATTTTGATGTCTATGATTGAGTCCATTCATTATAGCCTGTTGCAAAATTGAGGTATGTGAGGATAACTGAGCTTTGTTTATACCGTTCTCTTTCCTTTCCTGTCTCCTGCCTTAGTCTGCCAGTCACCAAAACTGCCCTGGTGGGATGGCCAGATCAAGAATGTGATTTATGTAGGTCCTTGGCCACCATCTCCCCTTGACACTAGTAGATCTTTTGCCCAGGACTTACTTTGTCCTTCTATTTTTCTTCCTACCAGCAAACAGTCCCACTGATACATCTTACTTTTCAGACATGCATTGTGGGGATCCTCTGTCTTGACTCCTCTCATTTAATCACAGAATCGTAGAATGGGTTGGGTTGAAAGTGACCTTAAAGACCATCTAGTTCCAACCCCCCTGCCATGAACAGGGGCACTTCCCACTACACCAGGTTGCTCAAAACACCATCCAGCCTGGTGTTAAATACTTCCAGGCATGGGGAATCCACAACTTCTTTGGGCAACCTATTCCAGTGCCTCACCTCCCTCACAGTAAATAAGTTCTTGCTTATATCTAATCTAAACCTGCCCTCTTTCAGTTTAAAGCCATTCATACTTGTCCCATCGCCATCTGCCCTTGTCAAAAGTCCCTCTCCAGGTCTTGCAGGCCCTCTTCTGGTACTTGTAGGATGCTACAAGGTCTCCTTGGAGCCTTCTCTTCCTCAGGCTGAACAACCCCAACTCACTCAGCCTGTCATAGGAGAGGTGCTCTAGCCCCCAGTCATCTTCCTGCCCTACTCTGGACTCACTGTAACAGGTCCATGTCCTTCCTACACTGGGGGCCCCAGAGCTGGATGCAGAACTCCAGCTGGGGCCTCATGAGACCAGAGTTTTGATGGTTTTATGAATCTCTCCAAATAAGCAATTTTATCATCAGTCCATGCTCAATTACAATTCAGTGCATTTTTCAACAAAGGTAAAAGTAACATTTGTCAGGATTTTTACAGCTAGACTTTAGCTTTTGAGGAAGAAAACAGTGAAGTAGTCATTACGTCTTTTGTATATAGAACCACTTACGTCTAGAACAAGAAAATAAAAATAGCCTTCTGAGACTGATCATGACTATCCAGCTGCCTGTAGGAGTTTCTATTTCCTTTAGAATTTCACTGTCATATTTGAGTGATGTAACTGACAAGGCACTGTTGAGCTAAGTCTCATATTTTCCAGCCTAAACAAAATTCATCAATAATTTTGCAGAGCCGTTTCAGAAAGGAAATTTTACTCTGCTTCACACAGTGCAATAGAGTACTTGACTTAGTGGTACTAGATAGCTCTTGCCACATAAGTACAGAGAAAGAATGAAAAATGTTTTCTCAAGTTATAAGGAGCCAGATTCATAACCATCCGTCACTCGCCTGGGCAAGTTACTGATAAACTCCACAGGAAAATAACAAACAGCATATCCCTGAATCTTGGCTGGTGAAAATGAGATTCTTTCTCTGATTGATGTTAGTGGAGAGGCTTGTAAAAATGCATTTCCAGCTGATTAGTTCAGAAGGTGTCAATCTCATGCAGTTTTATGGCCTGCAGACTATACTCCAGATGTACATTTGCTTTTTATAAACTAACAAAGATGAATGAAGAAATTTGAGCATTTCTTTGGCAAGTGCACCAGATATTGCATGGGAGACCATAGAGATATATAAAACCCCAAAACTATTCTTTTAACCGTCAGTACTCCTAGCTTTGACACTGATCCAGGCTTCTGGAGTTGAAACCAACAAGGGAGATCAGTACTTCAGCTAGGAAAGGTTTTCATATTTTACAAGAATGAGACTAGAAAATCACAAGAGTCACAGCCTATCTGAGGTTGGAAAGGCCTCTGGAAATCATCTAGTTCCACCCCCTGCTCAAAGCCAGATTAGCTAGAGCAGGTTGCTCAGGTATGTGCCCAGTTGAGTTTTGAATGTCTCCAAGGATGAAGACTCCACAAATTCCCTGGGCAACTTGTTGCAGTATCCAGCCACTTTCACAGTAAAAAACGTTCTTCTGCTGGTCAGACCAAATTTCCTGTGTTTCAATCTGTGCCCATTGCCTCTTTCCTCTTGCTGAGAACCACTAGAAGGGGGACTTTTTTACACTCTCCCATAAGGTATCTGTACACATTGATGAGATCCCCCCCCAAGCTTTCTCTTCTCCAGGCTCAGCCGTCTCGACTCTCTCAGCCTTTCCATGTGTCAAGCCCTTAACAGTCTTCATGGCCCTTCACTGAGCTTTCTCTAGTTCAGTGTTCCATGATGTCTCTCGTACCAGAAAGCCCAGCCTGCACACAGAGCTGTGTGTGCAGGCGTGGCCTCACCAGTGCTGAGTAGAGGGGAATGATCACCCTGCCTGACCGGCTGGCACCACTCCTAACGCAGCCCAGGATGACGTTGGCACCTTCTTTGCTGCAAGGGCATGTTGCTGGCTCATGCTAATTTTGTGTCCACCAGGACTCCCAAGGTCTTCTCCACAAAGCTGTGTTATGGTGCAGGAGTTTGTTCCTCCCCAGGTGCAGGACTTGGCACTTCTCACTGTGGAACTGCATGTGGTTCCTGTCAGCCCATTTTTCCAGCCTGTCAGTGTCTATCTGAATGGCAACGTGACCCTCTGGCATATCCTCATCCCAGGAAAAATCAATGTTCTTTCTTGTCTCTTAAAAAAGTAAACTTTGATATACTTAATGATGCCTTTTTCATCCCTTTTATTTTCCCCAAACTGATTCCAAAGTCAGCCAAGTTAAATAAGAATTTTAGATGTGCAAAAGAACAGAAATCCCATTCCTTTACTGTTTTGCCAGTCCTCTAACTGATCCACATAGCACAGCAATACTTAGAAGAATACCTTTAGAAGATCACTGTTTACTTACACTCTTTCAACATATGATTGAACAAAAATGGATGATATTTTTCCCTTCAGAAAGAAGTTTTACTCTAAAGGCAGATTCTCTTGTGAGACAAGCAGTCATGGATTTCCTCCGAGTGCTGCATTGGTATATTTTTCAGTTCAGTGCAGCAAGCAAGCTCCCTCTCCAATCTAAATGGAATAATAAAATGTTTGAGCTATTTCAGTCTTGCTGTTCTTTTGGGGAAACAATTATCAGCTCTGTGATACCAGATTACATTCATCTAGAAATTTTCTGTAGCTGACATTTCCAGGCTCATTTTCCTTATGACTTTACTTACAGCAAATTAGTAGTTATCAATTTGATCTTGATTTTAATCTTTCACCAAATTGGATTTCCAGTGATGTGACAGATCTAATGTTCCACATATGGGAATATTTCAGCACATAAGCATAAAAGTACCCATGTGTTTAAATCTTGTTTATACTGGCCAGCATTTCCCATCAGTTTATTCAGAATAAAATCTAAATGTTAAATACAGATTTTGTTCTCTCATACATTTTCATGTAAAAAACTTGTGGAAATTGCCTTTGCCACAAGCAACAAAATCTTTCTGTCAAGGTATAAAGGAATCCACCTTGATACATGTTGTGAAATATTTAAAGCTGCTTGCAGCATAGATATGCTAAAAAAACTTGAGGAAAACAGCAGAGTGGGAGTTACTTGTTTCTTTTCTCTAGCAAGCCAAATAACCTCACATAAAAGCTAATTAGGCCCACCTAAAATGTTTCATATTTATAAGTTAACAGTGTATGCAGAGCCTGAGTGCCTTCATTTTCTGGTTTGTTCAACATGTTTTTAGAAAAGTGTGGAATAAATGGGTTCATTTTTACATGATACTGAGTATATTCAGCTTGCATGGATTTCCATGGGAGTTTAAGAACTCAGTGGAAGCAAACTCTCTTTCTTTAATTGAAAGTGAATTCATTAAAATCTTAATTATGAGTATTCTTTCATACTACATAATTTTTTTAATCTCCCTGCTGGCTGGTTCATTCAAATGCACAGGGGCAGGTGGAGGAGTTTGTTCATTTGTGTGACTTTCTGCCAACAGATGGGCTAGTTGACTGTATGGATCCTGACTGCTGTTTGCAGAGTTCTTGCCAAAACCAGCCTTACTGTCGTGGACTGCCTGATCCCCAAGATATCATCAGCCAAAGCCAACAGTCGCCATCTCAGCAAGCTGCCAAAGCATTTTATGACCGGATCAGTTTCCTCATCGGAGCAGACAGCACCCACGTCATACCTGGGGAAAGCCCTTTCAATAAGAGGTGAGCATGGCTCATCTGTACTCATGGACACAAAAGACACTGGAGAGCGTGAGATCCGTGTGAGGAGAAGATCCGCTATGAGTGCAAATTTCGTGGTGTGGATTTTGAGCAAAGACCTCTTCTCCTAATATATCAAATTGCTTGTTTTGTCTCATTTCCTGCAAAATTCAATTTACCAGTGCCACTAGGTTACAGAAGGTACTTGCCATGCTTAGTGTCTGTATTCTAACAGGGCACTTCATTAATGATTAAATAAATCTTTATTTAACCAGTTGATTTGGGCTAGCACAGTTGGAAATATATCAAAGCAATGAAAACACTTCAGAAGGAAAAGCAAAGCTGCACTTTTTAAACTGAGCTCACTAAATAATATAAATTATGAATTAATGTAATAGAACTGTTAAGTGCACGACAGTATAATTGCATAAACTATTTGACTGGTGCTCTATGAAGCAGTAATGACCTGAAAATAAGCCAGTAACAGGAAGCAGGTGTCTGGGATCTCACTGAGTGAAAGAAGATGATTTACACTAGAACTACTGCGTTTGCAGTAATTTAACAGCATTAATGTGTTTGGGCACAGCAGTTGATTAAAAGTTGTTGCACCAATGTTCCTTATTGCTCTTTTAAATTTTGTACTTCACAGTCCCTGCCGTTTTACAGATTGCTTTGATACTAATTGAAAAGTACATTTTTCTTTAAGAGTCTGCCAGAAGTATGACTTAGAGTGAGAACATCTAGAGTTTATAAATTCTTAAAATTCTTCAGTTAATTTCTGGTCTTAGTAACTCAGTACAGACAAAATAAACCAAAGTAAAATCAACAATACTGAAACAAAATTATTATCTGCTGATTTTGAGGTATTTGTTTATACAGTGTAAATTATGTGAACTTGTAAAAGGGTTATAGCCTAAGGGATGTTTTTTAAATGATAGTTGATAGCATGTGGAGAGGGGTGGGTGGGTGAGGGTGGATGTGTGTGTGTGTTCACTCACTAGCTTTTATTCATGCAAAAAGAACAAAAAACCCCAAACTTGTAATTTGATCCTGCATCTTTTTCACAGTCTTGCATCTGTCATAAGAGGCCAAGTATTAACTGCTGATGGAACACCACTCATTGGAGTCAACGTATCCTTTCTACACTATCCAGACTATGGATATACAATCACTCGCCAGGACGGAATGTGAGTTCCTTTTGAAGCACTTATAAGTCATAAAGACACAAAGGTGTTACTGAAGAGCTGCTTGTAAAACTGAGATAATAATAAAATAATGGGGAAAAAAGACATTAGCAAACTGATTGACTAAAGTTGTACTTTGTACGTTCTTAAAATGTAAAACATGCTGATTATTATATACTTTAGAAGTAGAAGGACTTGCTTAATTTAAACTCAGCGTCCCAAACTCTCTGTTCTCTCTATGCAGTATAATTTAATTGATTTCTCCATTGTTCCCAGTAGAGTCATTCTGCATTCAGAGCAGTACAAAGGAATGAAGAATCAATCAGTAAAATAGAAGCTGTGCATGGCTTTGGGAATTTGCTGACTAGCTAGCCCTCTTGGGGTTTTTTCCTAGGTTTGACTTGGTAGCAAATGGTGGTGCCTCTCTGACACTGGTGTTTGAACGATCACCGTTCCTGACACAGTATCACACGGTATGGATTCCCTGGAATGTCTTTTATGTCATGGATACCCTTGTCATGAAGAAGGAAGAGAATGACATTCCTAGTTGTGATCTAAGCGGATTTGTAAGGCCAAGCCCTGTTATCGTGTCATCGCCTTTATCCACCTTCTTTAGAATTTCTCCTGAAGATAGTCCTGTCATCCCAGAGACACAGGTAAGGTGTGCTTCAAACAAACACAATTTTATCCCAGGCTAGTATTCAGCAACCTGAATGAAAACAGTGCACTGCTGTTCAAAAATAAGTAATTCTGAGTAAGTGCTAAGAATTTGCAACATGTGATTATTTTCAGACCAATTTATTTATTCTATGGGATGATTTTTAAAATTTCATCTGAAAAAGAAAAGTAAGAAAGCAGCATGTACACCGGTGCCTGGTTTTACATTTGTTTTCATCACTCAATTTACAGAATGTCTTTGGCATTCAAGCACTGGCCCATAAAAAGGATACACTGTAGTACACTGGCCTTTTAGGATTGCCCTCTTGTTAGAAATCACCTCAGAGACTGAAAACGAAAGGTGTTTTTCCACTGTGCCCTAAAGACACACACAGTTTGAATTATCCGTTTAGTCCTAATAAATAGCATGACACACAGATTTTCATAAACTGAAAGAACTCTCTGCACCACTGAGGACAAGCCAGTAAGCTTGTGGTCTAAGCAACTTCTTCAGAACTTGTAATACCAAAAGTAAGACTGAACATCCAAACCTTGATTTAAATAGAAAAAACTAGGAATGAAATGGGGTTTTTTAAAAATTTTTTTCCAAGATAGGTGTATTAGATTCCTCCATCTCAAATAATAATCACTAATACAATGATTAGTCACTCGGCTCTTAAAGCATTTCAGTTGCATTTTAAGAAATAATATAGCTCTCAGTGTTGACTTTTGAACTTTTCCTAGTGAAACAGTCCTCCTTCTGCCTCCCTCTTTCTCTTTCTCTCTCTCTCTCTTTTTCTTGCCCCTACCTTCACAATGTCATAATTACATAGAGCACTCTTTTTCACATTCACTAAGAGATGTCCTTGCCTCTTCAAGGGAAACACGGAAAATGTATTCAAATGTTTTCATGCAGAGCTCTTAAGAAAAGAGCTAAATCATTAAGCAATTCATGGTAGGAGCAGGTTTAAAGGAAAGATGTAAGAAAATTACAACTAAACACTTATACAAATCTAGACTCTGCTAGGAAATTGTTGCTTTTATCCTATCATTTCTGTGCCTTTGATAGCTGCAAGTCAATTAAAAGAAAGTATTTGCAAAACAGAGTCCACTGAAAAACAGCTCTGATTTACTTGTTTTGGTAACAGATGATAGATTCAGTTCCTGAAATGATGGAAAATGGCTTAGATAGATATAAATCAAGAAAAAAGTTACAATAGAAGAATGTCAGAAAATACAAATTTTAAAAAACCACTTGTAGTGTCTAGGTAAACAAGTTATTTCATGAGCAGTGGGACTAAGGAAGTCTGGATTCCTACTAATTCCCACCCACTGCTGCAATTCCATCTGTCTGTTGCATCCAGTCCTTCCCCACAGAGTGCATTCAGCCTTTTATTCTTTCTCACGGGAGTCCCAAATTGACTACTTCTTCCCTACCAGAACCCTTTTTTTTACAAACCTAGAGGAACTGAATTATCTTTAGAGATTTCTGCTGTTACTTAAAATGTCATTGAAATTGTCTACCAGGTTCAAAATTTGTGAGGTGGGAGGTCTGATAGGCAGGACTGTTGGGTCAAGTTGTTTCTTTCTAGGAAACCAGCTGGAAGGAAAGATATTCTCAGTGGATCCTAGGTAGTTGGTGCTGATGGGTGATTTATGATGAGGGAAAATGTTACTCTTGTTATGTATGCAAAAATCCAGTTCAGTACTATGTAAAAACACATGAAGCAGTATTTTCTTCTATATTCCTTGCTTATCCCACACATAGATTTCCCACACGTAATTTTCTGCTTCAGCAAGTGGGAGCTGCACAGCTGTGACTGGCACGTACCCCTTCGGGTCAGGTTCCCCTCAGAAATGCATAATGCTCAACAATCTGTCACCCAAAAAAATCACTCCTCTCGTAAAAGATGGGCAGAACCAGGTTCTATTCAAAACTGTAAGTTTAGCTCCAGAGGAACTGCTGTTGATCTTTTCATATAAAAAGGGGCAACGCCAGTTTAAGGTCTGTGAGACTGGAGGAAGGCACAGAGAAAGAAGTCGTTCCCCGTGTTCTTGCAGTCAGTATTAGCCACCCTGTTCGTGCGACAGCACTCACTACCACGTACTGCAGGAGAAAATGATGTGCTGCTGTAATCATCATCCCTTGAAGTGCTTCATCATCCCTTGGAGATAATGTTTCCAAGGGTGTACTTAGTGGCTTATGAATCCCAAATTGATCAGAGGGGGAATTAAAGTCTGTGCCAAAGGAGCAGCAGGAAAGAAAACTGGAAAAAAAAAAGGCAAGCAAGGGGAAAGAACAAACACAGTGGGTAAAGAGGTGATCACAGACCCAACAGATCATTACTCAAGAGGGTCGATAGTAACACGTTAACTAAATTTGGACTGCTTCGGCATGATTTTATCTACTATTAATTGCAAGTTACCGTGCTTTGCCTAGACTTAACTAGCTGAGATTAATCAGTGTGGAACGAGACAATAAACTGCATGCAGATGAGGGAGATCAGGTTAAGCTGGAGCTGCTTTTATGTATTAGATAATATTGTTACTCTCTTCTTCCTAATTACTTCCTAAAATGTCTGTTTGCCATATATTGCCATGTGGTCTGGCAGAAACCCACATGTGAGTCACAGTGAGCACTTCTGAAATTGAGTATTTGAGGGTTTCCCTCTCCTAAACTTCTATTATCCACTGTTACATGTGCTTGCAAGATGGCTTCTGCATGTCCTGAGCAGCTTCTTTTCATCCCTTCAAGTGTATGAGAGAATGAAAACTGGATGTTTTCCTTCAAATTATATATTCAAGGTTCCTCTCCTCAGACTCTCTCTCACTACTGGCAGTAGTGCAGCAAAATTTATTTACCCAGAGGAATTCAGGATAAAATATGGGCCTCAATGACTTAATGAAAGTAATTATCGGTAATTTCAGGGTAGCTAGATTTTCAGCAAAGAACTTAACCTATTTTAACATTTAAACTAACAATATAATGGGATATCTAGATATCCCAGTATTCAATGCATGCTGCATCCTAGTTTCACCTAGCTAAAATCTTCAGAATTTCAAGTTCATACTGAGAAAAAAATGGAGATTATTTTAAGAACCAAGTATCTCCATTTATGCATCCTTCTTTTCCAGCACCATTTATGGTTTTCTTCTCGTTTGCTTTCTGTTTGAGGCTTTATACATACTTTTTTCTTTATTCTATTATAGACACATTTTTATATTTCTACATGTGTCTGGCTTTCACCTACCCCTCTTTTCTGTGATACCTCAACCATGTTTTAAGTCTAGAAAAACCAAGTATTTTTCCCCTTTTTATTTCTCCTTGACTTAAACACTAATTTAAGAGCCTCAATTGTAGGGGAAGGCTTTTTTTTTTTTTTTTTAAAGGAAAACATTTTTTCTGTCTTAAAATGAGCAGTTTCAGCTTCTACTTAAAGTATAATTTTGGTACTCCTTAATCTCAGCCTTTATGTAATAGCAGCAGTTGCTAGTATCTAAAAATGCCATCTTTAGCCCTCTCAAACCTAGATCATGTTACATTTTAATGCAGCAGCTCAGCTGTTACTTCTCAGCAAACAACATTTTTCTGACACTAGGACTAAAGTTTGCACTCATTTGTGAAATTTGTCCTCAAATCCTCCGTTGAATTTGTTCAATTTGCCAAAAAAAAAAAAATCACAGCAATGCAGCAGGCATTTCTCCCCCTAACTGAATTACTTATTCAGTGTTCTGAATACCATCAGAGCATGCCAGTTGAACGCTATCATATTTTGGAGCAGGAAAGCATTCTAGAGCCTGGACAGCTTTAGTCCTGCTGGCCATGAGAGACAAGGTGCCTTGCACAATTTATGTGACTCGGACACCAGCTCGAACTCTCAGGACAACAAACTCTGTGAAGATTGAGGTGACCCTTATCTCAGTCCCCTAAGTTAAATGTTTTATAGCTGTCCTTAGGAGAAGCATGATCATCCATAAGTAAAATGTCAGCCTTTAGAATTTGGTGGTTGGGCAATAACTCAGTCCCCTTAGGGTATCAGCCTTCCTGAAGATAGTGTGATACTCAGTCTGGAAAAGGTGAAGCACAGACAGCTCAGTTGTGTTGGTGATTCCTGATGTGACTTTTATACCCGGTGACTTTCCCGATTGCTTTACAATTGATGTGTTGTCATGGCTCCCGTAGGAGCTCTCTGCTGTGCCTGATGATTTACCTTTCTGGATGAACATTAAACTGCTTAATTCTCTTTGTAATGCTTGATTCTGAGACAGAGATTGAGTTGCATAACCTTACATATACATTTCCAAAGTTCTCAAGAAAACAAGTTACTACAGGGGATATTTTATGGAAAAAAGGAAGTTATGAGTCAGATTTCCAGCAGGCATTTGAGGCTTCTGCAGAAACTAATAATAGGGGTTTAGCTTTTGTTTTAAACCTCGCTGAGAACTGCATGAGTGTCCTAGTTTCTAATTTGATAGTAATCCAAATACACAGTGGAATTTCTTGAAAATTGAAACTTCAAGGTGTCCTCTTTATTGCCTGTTATCTCAGCCAAGAGTCCTGGAAGACCACCTATGTGTTTAACACTGCTCTTCCACAGTTGCAGTTGTAAAAGAAGCAATGGTCATAACAGGAGACCACTGAAGTCCATTAAATTGTGTCCTATTACAAGCCTATTATTTCTTTTTCTCCTCTTGCTTACAGAGACCTCCATCTGTTAGACTAGTTTTAATGTGCAGTGTATGAGAGTCCTGCTGATGTCTTGAGGAGGAATTTGTCTTTTGTTCCTGGGTGGTTTGTGCTTTTCCTTCTAAGTCTTAGAAAAGGAATGTGTTCACAATCTCTTACCTCTCTAGAGAGAGGTGGCTTTGTCCGTGTAGAAAAGATTTGCCTGTTCTCTGGATTAGACACTCTCTGTATATTGAGCTGAGGGAAAGCAGACTAGATTTACAAAGAGAAATGAGGCCACTGTCACCTCCTTCAAGGTGACTACTTGTCATTTCTTCTTGGTGATGCCAGGTTCTTGGTGGGGAACGAAGAAATACTCGAAGAATAAGAATTAAGAATTTAAAAATCGTAATTCCATTTGTCTTGTATCTTCCAATTCCTACTTTATTTCCTATAGCTCTATTATAGTCCTACTGGAGAAAAACAGTTTTATGTCTCCACCTATCAGATGTAAATAATTATAATGCCAGACAATGAGTCAAAATAGTATTTCTGATTTTTTGTTACTGTTATTGGGAAGGAGGCAGATATAATTAATACTGTATAAATCTTTCTTTAGAGCCAACAAAAATGCTAATATAGAGGATGGTGTAGCACTTTTTGCCTTCCTTGAGTATCAACCACATTACTTGACTCTATTCAACACAGTCAATTTTTAGAAGCAGTGTCCAAGGATTTCTCTAGCATAGAGAGCCAGCGGCACTTCTTTAGTAGCCAGGTTTTGATCCCACTGAAGTCTTAAGCCTAGTATTTGTTACAATGCTCTTCCTGAAGTCTACTTTCCACTAATACTAAATAGTGTTTGGTCTTCAGACTTCAGAACCAGGAGACAGAAAAGTAAAATAAACCTTTCTAAATTTACTTCCCAAGAGTGTTCCTGTAACACCACTAAGGTTCTGGGCTTGTGCTTCAGCATCCTTTGCAACCTTTTCCCACTCCACATTACCTTTATAAATGTGTCTAGATACATTTTTCTTCTTCTTTTGTTTGTTTCAATAAACCAGGGTACTTGGTAGCTGTTCGCTCAAAGTGCTGGCTGCAATGTTTATGTTCTGACCAAGGCACAGAACAATACAGGCTCTCTTTATCCACATTACACAGAAACATTTCGCATCCATCCATCACCCACAAAAGCTCCTCAGCTCAGAGGAAATGACAAGGTAGAGGAGGGGAGGAACCTTTTAAAAATAAAATTGACTCATTCCACCTCTCTGAAATGTGAAAGTGATAAGCTGATATCTGAGTAGTGAATATTGATCAGAAAATATGGAAAAACTTTCCCTGAGGCATCCTACTTACCTGTCTTCAAAATAAATGGAAGAATGCTCTAGTTTAAAGTATTTACAATCCACTGATAATGCAAATAATAAAATACCTGAAAGTTCTTCCTGCTCCTACAGGAGCAATTAGGCATCCCAACCCAAATCTCAGGCTCTACTCTCCTTAAAGGCTCTACTGCCTTTATTAGTTGGGACATGGGTGGCAGCATAATAAGGGGCAATTTTCACTTAGATGAAAGATGCTTTTTTGCCTCTTCAGGAAATATCAGTTGGGAATGTTGTCTCATGCTTCCTTTCCCCCCCATAAAAACAAAGGAGATAATTTTGAAATGCTTGAGGAGAAAGTACCAACTAAGCAGCTTCAGTATAATGAAGAATTTAGACTTGACTTTAGAAAAAGCATGAAAGGTTGTTATTTATTTGTGGTTTTTTTAACCATGAAGGCCAAATGTAGATGATATTTCCTAATGAATTGCCATGTAATATGTCAGACAGCCTTTTGTGACAGCTGCATTGTTTTGTTTAATTTCCAAATAATTTAAATACTGTATTTTTCTCTTAACAATGCATAGGTACTTCATGAAGAAACAACAATACCAGGAACTGATTTGAAGTTATCATACTTGAGCTCCAGGGCTGCAGGATATAAATCTGTACTGAAGATTACTATGACCCAATCTGTTATACCATTTAATTTAATGAAGGTTCATCTTATGGTGGCAGTGGTGGGAAGACTTTTCCAAAAATGGTTCCCTGCATCCCCAAATCTAGCATACACCTTCATATGGGATAAAACTGATGCATACAACCAGAGAGTCTACGGATTATCTGAAGCTGTTGGTATGTGTTACGGAGGATTTTTGCACTTCTAGTGTTGTCTTGAACATACAGAAGCACACCTCAAATGCTTGTACCCATTGAGTAGAAAATGTTTTGCAGAATAAAATTACATCAGTGGATATTAAAACATACTAAAAAATACTAATCTAAACTTTGAATTATGAGAAAAAATTTCCTTCAAAAGGAAAAAGAAACCACTTTTCATTCACATGAAAAGTCACATTTTTGACTTCTATTCATTCCCATGAAGTAGCCCTCAGCCTAATAATACATTGTGGTATTTAGTCTGCACCTCTGTGTACTTTAAATAAAGCACAATAGCAGTCTGACTTACATCACAAAATGCCTTTCCTCTGTACCCGTCTTAATTCACTTACTCTTAATAACTAAAAATATTTTAATAGCCAAAGATTCTGCTTAGTATTTTCAACATGCCTAAGAAGCCATAGGAATTTTCATGCTCTCCTAGGAGAGCAAAGGAATGTATGTAGTTGAAGGAAATCACATTCTTTAAACTCTTCTTCAGAACAAGATCTTGTATTAATGAGGACATGTACTGTTATTTCAGTGTCTGTAGGTTACGAGTATGAGTCCTGCTTGGATCTAACTCTTTGGGAAAAGCGGACTGCCATTTTGCAGGGTTATGAACTGGATGCCTCCAACATGGGTGGTTGGACATTGGATAAGCATCATGTATTGGATGTTCAGAATGGTAAGGAGTGCATTTTCTTCTTGCTAGTTTTACTGCTCCATTGCCCTGCACTTCAGGTCTCTCATTCAAACTTTTTGACTATTTGCTCTATTTTTAAAAAAGGAAATTATAGAACATTTTGCATATGGTAAATGCTCTGAGCTTCCCTGGCTCCCCAGGGAAGTGGTCATATCACCAAGCCAGTCAGAGTTGGCAGGCGGTGTTTGGACAATGGTCTCAGGCACACGGTGATTCATGGGGTTGTGCTGTGCAGGGCCAGGAATTGGACTCAATAATCCTGTGGGTTCCTTCCACCTTAGGATATCTATGTTTCTATGATTTACCTTGAATATCATGCTTCTTCATCCTATAAATACATATGCATAAGTTCCAACAGTCTGTGTTGGATATGCTGTGGTGGGTTGACTCTGATTGGACACCAAAGTCACCCAGTCACTCCCCAGCTGGACAGGGGAGGGAAAACAGAATGAAAGGCACATGAGTTGAGATAAGGACAGGGAGAGATCACTCAGCAGTCACTGTCACGGGCAAAACAGAATTGACTTGGCAAAATTAGTTTAATTTATTACC